>JALPQI010008001.1:0-44752 GCA_025490895.1 Thaumatotibia leucotreta | reverse complement strand
GCCGCCTAGCATGGTGCAAAATAACCTAAATACATAGAACGTAACTAATGTTATAATTTTAAAGTTTATAACTGCATAGCAAAATTGTATTCCATGTTGCCTCTGAACTAGTGGAGTGAGTAAATTTTAATAATTAGAATATAGACTAGAAATATCCTTATTATGTTGATTGAGTGTTAAATATATGTTGTTAAAATACCTGGCAAATTTATCGTTAACATGCACTGTACAGTCATAGGTATTTGTACCTACCTTCATTATGAATCAAAATGATAAATTTATAATTATAATCTAGACAGGCAATTCCATAAAATATGTCATAGACTATTTTTTTTTTATAATATGCTGTCGATTATACTTCAGTATAAATGTAAACAAAATTAAATATGGATGACTTTCAATGGAATTTGTTATCTTCGACACATTATTATCGTGAAACCTTTTCGTAGTTTTATTTTTAAATTCATACTTATAAGTATGAATAACTAATACGTATATTAATAAATGTAAGTGAACTCTTGAGATTAAGATTTTAAATTAACTGGTGATAGATGATAAGACCAAAATTGTGTCTTGAAAGTGCGTAATTATGTAATAATGCAAGTGTTAGGGCTTATTTTTTTTGTTTTTTACTGGAGCGCGGAATAATGTATGTATGTAAATATTGCAATACCTGCATAAACCTACTTTTTAAAGAATGTTAAACTATGAAATAAATGTATGAAAACGGATAAACTCGCGTATATTAACTAATTTTAACTTCGGGCTAATTTTGACCCTCGCGGTAACCGAAGAAGATATCGTCGATTGTAATATGAATTAATGTAACCACCAAAATGACGAAATTGAGTTAAGTGTACCGTTCGACTGCAAATTTCCTGCTCTATCGAACGGTATATATAAAATATTGATATCTAGAAAAAAATGTCGAATACGTTAACAAAAACTTTGCCATTTCATTAGGTTTCTACGTTTTTTATTAACGTACGTAAAGGTTTCCAAAAATCATAGACAATATTTTAACGTAAGTACGAATTTGTAAGTACAAAACATGTCTTTCCTAATGTACTCACCATATTTTTATAAACGTCACTGCTGTAAGCGCCGTTTGCATTGTATGGCTCATAAGCAATTTCGTTTCAATTTGTGAGTTACACTAAATTCCGAAATCCACTTTTGATGATTTTCATTGATTTGTTAACGTATCTCCAAATTTTTTTGAAAATATTTAACGTAAGCACCAGCCATTTCCTGAACTATAAGTGTGGTCGCAGTTAGTAACTGTCTATCAAATAGACCTTTCAAAAATAAAACAAACAAGATAAACATCATTTCAATAGGATAATTAACTAAAAAGATACAACATACTTTATAAATGTCCATTTCGTTTTTTGGCCCTCCTGAAAAGTTGTCATTTGGTGGTTACATTAATTCATATTACAACTGACGATATTCATTTTGAACTATTTCAGACGGGCTAATTTATTTACTTTCGTGTATATTCAATATACACGAAAGTACATACACATGAAATAAAACTATGAAAACAGATAATAAACTCGCGTATATTAACTAATTTTAACTTCATTCCGACGTTTCGAACGCTGTAAAGTGTTGGAAACGTCGGAATGAAGTTAAAATTAGTTAATATACGCGAGTTTATCCGTTTTCATAGATTTATTTATATTGCCCTTGCCTCTTATTTGAAAAACTAAAATTCTTAGATGACTCGTATACTCGTATACTCATAAAACAAGAAACAACAAAGAGTTTTGTGTAAAATAATCTGGAAGAGGTTCTCAATTGAACTGTTCTTTTTTATATGTACGGATATGTGACCGGTATATGCTGTCGATATCTCCGAGAATGGTGAACCGATTCTTTTAATCGAACGGGTATAAGCCGAAACGGTCCCGTTGGCACCGAATCGGGGTCTGATGATAGGGTGAAGTCGGTTTTGTTTTTTTTTTTAATCTAAGTAGTTATTTCTTGATATAAGTAAGTTATAATACATATAGAAAGAAGTAGGTACCTAGGCAAAATTATTAACTATTTAAAAAAAAAAAATATTTTTTAATAATTATCTATTTTAATTTTTTTTTATAATTTTTAAAATAGATAATAATTTTGATTATGTTTTTTTTTATTTGCAGGAGCTGGGATTTCAATACCTATTACATTTTCATAATAATATATTAAATTATCATAATGGTCACCGTCCCACAGTTATGGTACCTACTGTACTACCCACTACACACCTACTTAGTAGGTACTAAGTCCGGGTTTATAGTCAATATTTTCATATAGGTATCCAATTTGCAGGAGCTGGGATTTCAAAACCTATTAGATTTTCATAATAATATATGAAATTATCATAATGGCCACAGTCCCACAGTTACAGTACTGTACTACACACTACGCAGGTGCTTAGTACTAAGTACGAGTTTATAGTCAATAGTACGATTTTTTTCTTATCCGCTGACGTTGATGTCTTTTGTATGACCATTCGTTGTATACAGAACACTCAGGCAAACTTTACACTTTTCCTAATGATTTGAAGGCACTATTGACACCCCTACAACATTTTAAATATACAATACAATAATCTTTATTGCACAACTCATAAATTAACATTAAAGTAACAATAATTTTCAATTTTAAAGGTACAGGATGCTTAGCCAAGTTGCCAATCGCTAGCGCTTAGTAGCGTATCGTAGATTTCCCTCTCTGCCACTCTTTCATATTAGTGTGACAAAGACAGGTAGCTGGCTTTCGTTTACGATTGACGATTAAGCGTTAGCGATTGGCAACTTGTCTAAGCACCCAGGTAACACAACAGGCAGTTTTATCGCTAAAGGGCGATCTCTTTCAGACAACCCTTGGACAATCAAACGATGCAACAAGTAAAAAAACAGTAGGTGATGCAAGACATGAAATAAGGAATTTAAAAGAACAAGTTTATTAATTACGACACGGTAATAAAAGTACACATATAATGTACAACTATTTATTATGTCTGGATTTGTTTTATGGTGTTTTAACCTGGGATTAACTCTTTTGACGTACCAGCATAGCCATATTTTTAAAATTTCCATAAATTACCGGAAACTTACTTCAGAAAATTCTCATAAAATTTGTATGAGAATGAGAACATTCCATATAAAAAAACTTTTATTAGAGTACCTAAAGTACATTAAGTACATTATGCTAGTAAAAAAAAAAAAAAACCGGCCAAGTGCGAGTCGGACTCGCGCGCGAAGGGTTCCGTACCATTATCAATTTATTATTTAAAAAATACAGTTAAATCAACCTACCTCAAAAACTATAGGAGATAATTTAATCAAACCAAAAATCGTTGATAGAGTTTATTAATGTGCTTAACATATATTTTTTTTAGAATTTTATATCGCGTAGTTTAAAAAATAGAGGGGGGGGGGGACACATTTTTCAGACTTTGAGAGCTGGTATCTCGAAAACGATTTGCTTAAATAAAGATAAGATTTATAAACCGTCACATCATTTTCAAAGACCTTTCTAATAATACCCCACACGCTTATATACAACTAAATTTTTTTTTCTATCCCTCAGTTATATGTATGGAGGGCCCCCACCCCAATGGTTTTTTTACAATTTAGTATCATAATCCTGTAGCGGTTCATACAACACATATCCTTACCAAATTTCGTTACTGTAGCATTCATAGTTTCCGAGTAAATCAGCTGTGACAGACGGACAGACGGACAGACGGACATGACGAATCTATAAGGGTTCCGTTTTGCCATTTTGGCTACGGAACCCTAAAAACAAATAATATCTAACGTTACTAACATACTAAATACAATGTGTTAAAAACCCGAACATTCCCTTTTGGATTAGGATTTATTACACGATGTTTTGAAACCTTGACGATTTATTTTACTTTTGGGTTAGACATGAACGTCTGTATCAGCTTATCTATTGTTATATACATTTTTACCCTAAGACTTGTCAAAAAATATCTAAAGAATAATACCGAGAACTTTCCATGAGAACATTTTCAATTTTGAAAATTTCTATTCGTTGCATTGCTAATAATTGAATGAAATATTTGCTGGTGGTAGTGGTAGGACCTCGTCCAGGGTCCGACCGGATAGCTACCACCGCCGTCTTACCCGTTAACCTGCCGCTAAATAGCAGTGTTTGCACTGCTGTGTTTCGGTTTGGGGGTAAGATAGCCGGTGTAATTACTGGCATGGAGGGAATCCATCTAAGTCCTCATGGTAGGCGATTTTTTGATCGCTATGTCCATGGGCCTCAGTTTGTGCTTTCCATCAGGTGGGCTGAGAGCTCAGTTGTCTACCTTCGTCACATAAAATAAAATCTTATCGTGATCGTGTAAATGAATTCATCCACTTTCTCTTTTATAAATGTCAAGGACAATGCGTAATCAAATCCTGTCATTGAGGTCCTGACGATATGCCTTAGTTATCCAATATTAGAAGCCACTTACGCGTGTGGTATAAGTAATGTAGAGCATTCGCCTAAACCCACATCCACTTCCCAAAAGGTATCGATACACCGCAGGGCTGTTTTAACAGCTCACATTTCAGCTGCATTTTTTTTTACAAATTTAGCTCTCAGAAATTCTATCACGGAACATTAAAAACAGATGACAGTGTTATTTTATTTTCTTGTAATCCCGTCGATCGAATATACTCATACATTTTTGTAATTGTATTATAATATGGATATTGTGTAGGTATCTGCCTATTTGTAATAAATTAATTTTATTTCATGTAACTAGTTATACATTTTTTGATGGCTTATGAGTAAAGCATGCTCCGAGAGTCGCATATGTCCATCACTGGACTTCCCTCGGCTGTTAATTACAATAGCATGATTATTTTTCCCATTAAGTATAGAATCGTAGGTTGGTGATGGTGTTGGAAAAAACCTCATATTTTTAAAGTCAAAGTCTGACGATTCTTTTTTTCAAGTAGGCATAGCAACAAGCATTTTTGAATCGTCATACACAATAAAATAAAAGCTTCTTCCGGTTCTAACCCTACACCACTGACCCAAGAAGAATCCGGCAAGAAACTCTGCGGGCATATTATAATACATCTTAAAAATTTAATTTGAATTCGCTTTACTTTTAATTATAAATAAGCTTTTTTTAATTCTGTGTGTGTCTAATAATTTAGAAATAGTTTTTGCATTAAAGGTGATAAAAAAGAAGCAAACACTGTTCTTACAACTAAAATGCTTAAAAAAACTAAAACTTAAAATTGTTTCACAACGTTAAAAACAATTTCGTCTGTTTTTTTTATTTACTACACGCACTGTACTTAATTTTAACAAGTCTCAATATCAACAATTGAAATCCAATTAAAATAAAGCTACCTACCTACTCATAAAACACAACCGTCATTTTCTATAATTAGGCTGTCACTTGAGTATTTACGCAATTTTCAAATATTCGTAGATTTGAACGAGAATTAGTTGTAAACTAGTGTAATAAAATTTAGAATTCATTAACGATTTAACTGCAGATCACTTACGCACTAGATGACGCATTCTAAAAATATGATTTCACAGTAATTTTACTAGTATATTGTCAGCCTCCGTAGCCTAGTTCGTAGTGACCCTGCCTACGAAGCTGGAGGTTCCGGCTTCGAATCCCGGCGAGGGCATTATTTGTCTATTTATTTATCACACATATTTGTTCCTTAGTCATGGCTGTCTATGTATTTAAGTATTTATATGTATCTATCTATTATAGGTAGGTATATATCGTCGCTTGGTACCCACATCACAAGCCTTAATTGAGCTTACCGTGGGACTAAGTCGATTTGTGTAAGATGTCTAAAAGATATTTATTTATTTATTAATTAATATTTTCTTCGGTTACCGCGAGGATTACTCATGAAATAAAACTATGAAAACGGATAAACTCGCGTATATTAACTAACATGGTCTGCGGATGACAGTCATCCGCAGACCACGAACCCTGTAAAGTGTTCGAAACGTCGGAATGAAGTTAAAATTAGTTAATATACGCGAGTTTATCCGTTTTCATAGTTTTATTTCATTATTTATTATTATTATTTATTTATTTATTGTGTCCAGAGTGGCCTGTTCCATATTTAATACAAACCCTCTCGACTATTTCTTCCGTGGGTTATCTCTAAATCAATGATTTATCTAACAGAGATTAATTGACATTAATCTACGCTTACCTTATAGGTATTACATTACATTTTAATTGTGACAGTTACTAATATTCGCGTCATAATAATATTTTATTTAGATTAAAGTCCCCAAATTTTGTAACGATTTGTTAACGAAGAAGGAGAGAAAAAATATGATTTTCCTAACTAGTGGCAGTGGCAGTTTTTAAGGCACTTGTTATGAAAAAAGTCGTTTGATACACGTGTAAAAACTTATTTTAAACTCGGGTGATTGTCGCACTCGTTTCACTCGGGCTCCAACTTTCACCCTAGTCGGAAAAAAATTTTTTTTGCACTTGTATCGAAATGTACTATTGTGATGCGGCATCTAAGGGACATAATTTTAGCATTATTTGTTCACGCTTCAATGACGCTCGTAGATTTTCAGTCCTTTCTTATAATAGTTACGTTCTATCTTGCTTTTGCTTTAATGCCAAGAGCATAATGTGAGAGAGAGGGGCACATTTAAATTGGGTCCTGACATGCGGACCTTTCACAAATATACTAGCCTGTTGATGTTTTACGTTACTTGTAACAAATTTAATACATTTAGTTTTTTTCTCATTCAACATTAAGTTATTCATATTAAACCAGTTTACTACTTTCGAAATAGCATTGTTTACATCATTCCAAGCTTGTTGCTGTCGTTTGACTTTAAAAATAAGTGAGGTGTCGTCAGCAAACAATACTATGTCATGGTGGGTCTCTATGAGATGTGGCAAGTCATTTATGTAGATAAGGAAAAGGAAAGGCCCCAATATAGATCCCTGTGGTACACCCGTGGAGACCAATGACCCCGGCGATCGCTGTCCATTCACATCAACCCTTTGTATTCTACCGCGTAAATAAGATTCCAGTAAATTTAACGCTGATCCTTTAACTCCATAATGGTCTAGCTTCCTGATCAATGTTTCATGACAAACGCAGTCGAAGGCCTTGGACAAATCACAGAAGATACCTAAAGCATCTCGTGATTCCTCCCAGGCATCAAATATTTGTTTAATTAATTCGACACCAGCGTCGGATGTTGAGCGCCCCCGAGTAAAACCAAATTGCTTGTTATGCATTAAATTGTTTACGTTAAAGTGCTTAATTAATTGCGATAAAACTATTTTTTCAAAGATTTTGCTGAACGTTGGTAGCACAGATATAGGTCTAAAATGAGTGGGGTCAGAAGTGCTACCGGATTTGAATAAAGGAGTTACTTTACTATGTTTCATAAGATCAGGAAACTCACCACAATCAACACATTGATTAAATATTACTACCAATTCAGGTGCTACGATTTCAATAAGGGATTTGACGACATGAACAGAGACTCCCCAGAGGTCAGAAGTTTTTTTGACATTGATGGATTTATTGCATGCACATTAGATACTAAATGAATGCGGCGCCGCGCGTAGAGGTGGTAAGAAGATATGTGTTAGTTTTTAGTAAAACCATAAAGACGAGATTTCCTTGTATCTTCATATGAATAAACTGACAAAGCGGATTTATGGCAAACGACAAAGTGGGACGTTTCACTAAACTCACTCACATATTCTTGTAGGTATTAGTGGGTTATAATCCGTTTATTTTCTTGTGTGACGTTCTCATAATTCGATATATGCCATATAACTAGGGTAACTGTAGATCATTATACGGAGCGGGTGATCTATACAGAGCGGGTGATCATATAAGGAGTGGGTGATTAGGTAATCCAAATGGGTTAGTGGGGAGAAGTCTAAAACTATAGGTAGGTAACAGTTGGCTGATGATGGTCCTATTTTTACCGTTTAGTGGCGCGTTTCGCACTATCATAGCATACTTATCAAAACATGACAGCAATGACGACAGCCGATAAACATAGGACCGTCATAATTATATGTCATAAGCCTACTGATATTTATACAAGAAAATGTTCTTGGGAACCATGACGCCGATTTTGGTTACAAGTAACAATGCACGCTAGTCAAAAGACTAGGAATGACATTTAATAGTGCTGCCCTGCGACCATATTATAACATGGACGTCTCAAGGTGCGTGCAGACCAAAAGAGCATTCGCTGTTCTATCCCCCTACTCTACGAAATTCGGTCGTTACACGAAACGTGATTGGTTGATTTCGTAGAGCGGGGGATAGAACAGCGAATGCTCTTTTGGTCTGCACGCACCTTAACGCCAGCTCAAAAATGCCCCCAAAAACAATTATTCAATTGAGCCAAGATGGGCAGGACACAGCGTTTTTCTTAACACCGCGCATATTTCGGCGCAACATTTTGACAAATGTTTATAGAATAAAGCCAATCAAAATTTTGATGGACCAATCACAACTATTTTTAATGGCGGTTTAAGTTTTTATTGGTTGACATTGAAATACGTTGCCGTGATGCATTAAAGAGGGGGTGACATTTGTCAAATAAAATTCATGATCGTTTTTGAAAGGCAATTTAGTACGGCGTGCGGCTTCCATGTTTTATTTGTTCGTAGGTGCTGCCTCATTGGAATCAATCTCAATCTTTCCTAACATCGACTATCTCTTTTTCAAAATGTTAAATCGGTATCACATTTGTACGTTTCCGAACTCAGTTTGTTTTATCGACCGAGGAATTTCGTATGTAAAAGTCAATGTAAACAGACAATAAAGTACGTATAATTAGTAGTTACGGCATTATTACGGCCACTTACGTCTGTTGTCTGTAAACGGGAGATAATACGTAACAATTATCCAGATGCGGTTGATAACCAAATGATTTTACTAGTTCAGTTACACCGCGTCTTTTTACAAGCGGTTTAAGGGGTTAAGACATAGGTATACAATTATGTTTTGCAAATAATTAAATAACGGACTCTATAGTTCAGCCGTTGGTGACCCTGACTGCGAATCTATACCGGATTCCAGTCCCGGCGAGGGCATTTATTTTCTATGAATTTAAGTATTTCTATGTATCTATCTATTATATACGGCATGTTAACATCATGCAGAGATTCATGAAATACGTTGAAGTTAGCATTATTTGATTAAAATTTCTAATTTTAAACTGAATTATTTTTGAAGATAACTTCAGTGACAAGCAATGTACTTCAAAATGAATCGTTACGTTAATTAGCAAGGATCGGACAAACGCCCGTCATTTTGAAAACATAACCCTGTTCCGTACAGTAGAGACTTCCTTATCTTATGATGTTAACATATTTTATTGCATAGTTTTTTTTTACTCTATCACAAAGTATCTATTTAAAAGATCCCAACTCCTTCTTACTTGTACACACCACGATTATGATTTTCTAACATTAGTCCCTAATAATAATTTAATATCAAAAATTCTAAATTGTTTATTGGTTACTCGTACAATCATGATGTGTACAAGTAAGAAACAGTTGGGATCTCCTAAATAAATACTTTGTGTTATTGTTATTAAAAAAATATCTTATAAAATAAGATATGTTAATATCATAAGATAAAGAAGTACATAAGTATCTACTGTACGGAACAGGGTTATGTTTTCAGAATAACGGGCGTTTGTCCGATTCTTGTTAATTAGCGCTTGACAATTACATATCACAGCCACTCACAGCGTTTGACAACTAAGCAGGACACGCATTACATTGATCGTTCGAAGGAAATCAAATATATACCTAGGTATCGTATGTACCCAGTATACCCAAATAGTCACAAGAAAAGCTAACTAAGCTCGACTATTGACCGCAGCCTTAGACCAGCAAATAACTTTGAGAGCACAGTAGGTACTCATTATGGGTAATGATATTAATGACTCTTTGTATACGAACTGCTGTAGCCCAGTAGCACAGGTCTAGACACTGACTGACACTCCCCGACAATTAGTAATCAACGCTTAATGTACAGCCTAAGGCTTCTCATGGTTACAAATACCTACTTGTATTAAGTATATATAGTCTAAGAATTATAACTAACGTGAGACTCAAACATATTAAAATATTATCGAAACTGGTTACTCACGCATTTAAGTTGATGATTGGTCTACATGTTTCGACCCATTAAGAGGGTCCTCGTCCGGAGCACCCTCGGTCAAAGCCTGACGCGCTAATAACCCGTTCCGATAATAATATTTGAATAAATATATAGGTAGTTTGGCTAACAAAAATGAAAAATAGAAAAATTGAATTTTATCATACATAGCTACATAGGTACAATTAACTATTCACGTTTTTCCTTATGATAGGTTGCGAAGTACGACGTTTCAGGTGAGGCTAAGATGTAATTAATGGAATGTCATACAACTTCTGCAGGCTTATCTAGCAATCAGGAATATTTTCTTTATTACATTTTATTGTGATTTCATAGGCAAAACGTGAATAACCTAAACCACATATTACAATTGGTCCATTATCTAAAATTTCAACCTTGCGGTTTACAAAATCGGTGCAAATATTAGTATCGATGTCTAGTGGGCTACCAGATTTGATTACCTGGGTATCGTATTTATCCTTGATCGTGGAAAGGTATAAAGTAACCAGCAAAGTAATTTTATTAATTAAGATGCCACTGATTCGTTTAATTACAGGAAGTTTAAGAATTAGCGCAGTACAGAACTAGACTGTTGCTAGTTTTAGGCGACGTATCATGGTCATATTGCTCATTTTCATCACACGCAATATATAAAAGCATCACTACAGTATAGAAGCTATATCTATCTCGATCAAAAATACCGGTACGTAATTGAAGAAAAATATACTTTGTCAGTAGGATAAAGGCGGCATATTAAAAAATGTAAACTTTATTTTTATTTTTCACTAAAACAAAAAAATCCTCAAAATATATGCTAATTATCAATGAAAAATATAAAGCACATTCATAAAATTATACATCTATTCGGCAGCAATATCATATCACAAAACTTCTTGAATGGAGTTACGAGGTTTTCAACTTTTAGCCGAAGTCTACAAGGTGCCCACGAGGAAAGGGAAAAATTCTAACAGCATATTCTGGAGACTAAAAGAAGCAAAAAATGTTACTTGATTTTTGGTCAAATTTGCAAAAAAAAATTTTTTTTAGGTTTTTGATGTTTTGAATGCACATAATACACAAAAAAAAGTTTTTCTTACATTTTCTAGGTAATTAAAGATATTTTTGTTCATTTGATGTCTGTCAATTAAGTGTGACAAGACTAAGACAACATGGTGACAAAATCGTTTCCTAAAATGCGTTTATCATAGTGTAACGGTCTAAAACGGTTTAAAAAAAAATTCTCTTAAAATAGACTGAATCCAGAAAACTTCATGTGACATTTTTAACTTCAAATTTGGTCAGAAATCCGCTGTTGATATTTTTCCCTTTCCTCATGAGCACGTTGTACACTTAAGAGTATCTCGCGTGTCAAAACCAGGAAGCGTAGGCAAAAGCGAATAATCTCTCCTTTCTATCAGAATAATGGAACAAAATGCATGAAATTCCTTCGTCGAAGGTTGACTCTTTATTAATTGTTGCATTTCTGAACACATTTGCCACCCAAACTTAAACTTTAAGTTCATGGGCATAAATCCTCCAAAACATGCATTCCAAAAATGCGTAAATATAATTGCTTTTTCCTTTCTTACCGCCATTCCACTGCTTGACACTTAACGTCGTAAGTTAGTGGATATTAGGTGATGCTTACATCTTTTTAGAATCAACGCACTTTTCTTCATGTTTATCATTTAGGCACCTGTCGGATTATCACATGAAAGATGACTTGTTTCAAGTTATTTACGAGTTCTTTTTGCGATTAAACTGTGCTAAAGTGAGAAAGGTCCGTCCGTACTTACAACTCAACCTTCGTGTTTTATGGGTGATAAAGCTTTTTTCACCAGCGATAGATCTTCATGTCACTGTCGAGTACTTGAAAGGGTTACCTTAAAAAGGATTTTAAGATCCAGTTTTGAGGACGAAGTACTTTTTTTTATAATGCTCATTCATCATCATCATCATCATTAGCCTATAATAGTCCACTGCTGGACGTAGGCCTCTCCTATTAACTATGAGTATAGACGCATTAGGAGGCAAATGCCCATAATCGCCACGCTGGGCAAGCGGGTTGGCGATCGCAGTACCTAATGTGTCCACTATGATGACGCTGCCACCCATCATCATTTTTTTTATCAAATAATGGTCAGTGACTCTTCAATCCCTTAGTCGACTCTTACGACACCCGCAGGAGGAGTTGGGGTGGTGACAAATGTATTCTTACTGCCGTCACCACACGGAGACGTTTATAATGCTCATTGAATTTATTAGGCTTATGATGGTGCCGTGTTTATATTATTAAAGAATTATTTGACTTTGACTTTGAAAGTGACGCGTAACATGATACCGTAACAGCGGAACGGAACCATCATAAGCCACCTGATACTTTAGCACATTCCTGTCTATTTACAAGGAGTCAGGAACTCAGTAGAACCTCCCGACACGGCTAAGTGATTCCACACACTATAATGCTTCGGACCCTGTTCGCGCAACCTGAAACTACGGTTAGCGTCGGTTTGATGTTATATTTTCGATGTAAAATAATATATTAGTACATTTACCTATGGACCATGCATGTAGGTACATGCTATTAGCTTTTTTGATCATACCTGTCAGTTTATTATGTATCGTATCTTTAATATCAAAACAACACGTCAATGTACTTAATTATGACACTGGAAGTTGAATCGAGACGCAATTTTTGTATAAGCATGTAGGTAATATTATTTTAGGATTTAAAAAGGCACGACGATATAATTAGACTATCATTCTTAAGCGTATATAAATTAAAGGAAACCATTTATAAATAGTAAATACATTTCATGGCTGATATTAACGGAACTACAACTTTGGCAACAAGACTACGATAAAAAAAAATTAAAATCGGTTCGCGATTCTCGGAGATATCAAGTACGGTACCTACGCGGAGTACCTAAAAAACGTTTAAAAAACAATCGAATTGAGAACCCCCCTCTTTTTAGGGTTCCGTAGCCAAAATGGCAAAAACGGTACCCTTATAGATTCGTCATGTCCGTCTGTCCGTTTGTCCGTCTGTCCGTCTGTCACAGCCGATTTACTCGGAACCTATAAATGCTACAGTAATGAAATTTGGTAATAATATGTGTTGTATGAACCGCTACAGAATTTTGAAACTAAATTGCAAAAAAAATATTGAGGTTGGGACCCTCCGGCCTCTATATACATGTAACTGAGAGATAGAATTTTTTTAGATGTATTCCTTCGCGCGCGAGTCCGACTCGCACTTGGCCGGTTTTTTTAAGTCTGTTAAAAGGGAGTTACAGGGAATCCCTAGAACGCATCGTTACGCTCGTACTTTCGATCTCACTCGGGGCCGCGGACGAGTTTGCTTTCAATGGCACGCAAATTGGCATTCAATGCGTTACATCACACGGTTATAGAGCTGAACCGTTTTCGTTCAATCTGTTATCTTACTAATATTACGAGTATAACGACCTCTAAGTAAAGTACGTTTCTTTGTTGATACACATTCTTACTTTCATTGTCTACTAATCAAACAATGGGTAGGTAGTGAGAATTTTGGCCTTGATTCCAAGAAAATACCCTATTTTGCCAATTAAAAATATACAAGTAAATGTTACTCATATAAGAAAATTGGTATTGTATTGTATTTTGGTCATTTTCCTCAACTCGACTTCAGTCTGAAGTCGTCAGACGTCCTTATTTTGCGTGGTCCCAACGTTGATCCAATACTTGTTGGGCACTTCTCAGTTCTCAAACCCCTTGAATTTCTTCGCAGATGTATGCAGGTTTCCTCACAATATCTTCCTTCACCATAAACACTTGTGAATATCAAATGGTATTTTGTACATAAGTTTTTGAAAAACTCGTTGGTACGAGGACTACGAGGTACGAGCGTAGAATTGGTATTTACCTAATTAATTTAATGTGTTCTCAGCTTCTCACATTCTGCTTCCCTTGTATTCTTCACTTCGGCCGTTCGCCTCTGTAGCTTTCGTGTTTAGTACAGCCGGTTACTCAAAAATATTTATGTGTATACTTATATTTGTGAGCATATAATAACCGCTCCGATAACTGTTGGCGATAGTACTTTGAACTAAGCTATGAAGTAGGCACTTTAAACAATGAACAGAATTTAAAACTTAAATTGCAACTATTATTTTTACTATAGATATTAAAAATGTAGCATTTTCTGCCAAATATATTAAAGAATACTAAATATTAACATATTGAGTAACCCCCTTATTCATAAAATCTCCAAACTTAACGAGCCGTTTAGAATCGTTTATCCCTTTCTATCTTATAGAAATATGAATAAAACCTAACGAAGGCAAAGTAGCGGCTTGCAAAGTTAGGAGACGTTTATAAATCGGTAAGGGGGTAGAGTATTTTAAAGTTATTTTTTATAGAAAAAGATATATATCTTCCGAAAAGAATCTAAATCGTTTTATTATTTTAATTTTATTATTTGTTTTTTCAATAATTTTATTAAAAAATAATAATAAATAAATAAGGTTTAATTTATGTGTAATTTATTGAATTGTAAAATGAATATGTAAGTGTTTTGGTTTAAAATACTGTAAACTTGCATAATATTGGAAATAAATGAATAGTAAATAGTAAAAAAAACCCTGAAAAACTATAGCAAAAAGAGCACGTGCGCGTGCGGTGCGGGACAGGACTGCTCGTAAGATGTTTTCACGGATTATTTTCTGTGCCATCTAATTAAACTACCTTCATTACGATATACATGCGAAAAAATTAATATTCCGACATTTTGGCACGTGTATCGTACGATTTTTCAGTACATATGGCAATGGCCCTCCGAAATTTGACCTGTATTCTTCTGATGTCATGATGTCCCGTGTTTAATCGTATTTCTTAGATGCTGTCAGGTTTTAACAAATATACAAGTGCGAAAGTGACAAATACTTAGCTCGATAAACGGCAAACGCGTGACCATCATAAGCCACCTACAAGAAATTAGTCACTTCTCGCACTAGTGCGTAATAAAAGCAACATCGATTCTAGGTACTCAATTTGCTAAAGCTACTATTGTGACTACGTTGAGAAAATAATATTGTACCTACCTAAGTGTGCATATATTATGCCGTGTGGTGACGGCAGTAAGAATACATTTGTCACCACCCCAACTCCTCCTGTGGGTGTCGTAAGAGTCGACTAAGGGATTGAAGTGTCACTGACCATTCTACAAGATTGACGATGGGCAGCAGCGTCATCATAGTGGACACATTACTGCGATCGTCAATCCGCTTGCCCAGCGTGGCGATTATGGGCATTTACCTCCTAATGCGTCTATCTATACGCATAGTTAATAGGAGAGGCCTACGTCCAGCAGTGGACTAACATAGGCTGATGGTGTGTGCATATATTATGTGTAAATGTATATAGAGTCCTGTATTCTGTGTGACTCATCCTTGCAATTTTGAAAACGGCCGCTTTATTACTGAAGTTGTCCGATTTGGTTGTTAACCGTAATTTTACGTACCCATAAAATTTATTTAAGTAAATGCTTGGACCGTATATAGTACATTTAATGAACTTTTATTACATATTTCTTGTATGTTGATTGTATAGTTTCGGCATAATTAAAGATGATTAAAAAGTAATCAGCGGTTAATTTGATGAGGTCATAAGGTAACCTTGAGCTGTAGAACATTGGTTCCTGGTAGGGTTTGAATCTGCACTACTTTCTTTAAGATAACAACATTTTGCGCTGGTCACACGTGCTATGGCTTTAGTTGTCCGATTTTGGCTCCACAAACGAAAGTATATTCGTATGTAAAACACCTGTAAGATGAGTCACTAAATATGAACACATTTACATTTTCACAGAAAAAAGTAAACCCTGCTCCTGTTACCTTCTAGATTTTAATGTTATTTGATGTGAAGTCGGTAGGTATTTATTTATATAGTGTACAACATTTTTATTTCTCCAATTGCTCGATACATCTTTGAAAAATCTCCATATCTAATATTTTTCCAGCATTCTCAAATAGTATCAAGACATGACATTGATAAAATTGCTCAGAATTTCTCTGTCTAGAGGTGAACCGCAATGCAACGTTCACAGTATGGCATTTTATCATTCAAGTGACGCAAGAATGGCGATTAAGATAAACATAACCCGACTTTCCATCGAAGTCGGTAAAAATGAATGAAAAACAGATTAAATCTCAATTTATGTCGCTCTGGTAAGTGTGAAGAATTTGCTGTACGTGCCATATTATAGTGTTTTGTAACTTGAGATGACATAAGTTAATATTACGGAGTATCGAATTGTCCGTTGTATTGTATCTAATTGGCCATGTGGTGACGGAGTAAGAATACATATGTCACCACCCATACTCTTCCTGTGGGTGTAGTAAGAGTCGACTAAAGGGATTTAAAGTGTCACTGATCATTTATTTATTGAAGATTACTTATGCTCTTTATTAAATAAAATTACCGTTAGGATCTTATGACGAGTACTGGCACCCTAGTGAAAAGGGGTATAAGTCGAATTTTGGCCAAATTGAGTTAAGTATACCAAAAAATTTCAAAAAAATAATGGCATCTGTTGGTGTAAAAGGATTTAAGATATCACGTAAATTGACAGAGTTACGGTCGTGTAATATGGTATAACTAACACAAATGACCATGCAGTGTCAGGTATAAGTTGAAATAAATTCTTACTAACAAAAAAAGTAAATCATTGTAAAGTTACAAAAGGTATTAGTGTAGCTAAGTTTTACGCGTTTAGACTTTTGTTGTGTGTAACGCTATAACTACTCATATTCTCTTGATGGTCACTCGGATAATGAGGATCCATGTGTATTTAAATCACTTTACATGAACAATAAAAATATTTTTTGAGATACAATTCGACATAAATCCATATTCTCGAATAAAATTATGTTGTTACGGGTACAAGTCGACTTTAATCACTTAGAATTACAGTTTTTTACATGCGATACAATCCATTTGCGGGAATTATATCCGTTTGCACTAAGTTAAAAAGTATTACTTAACATTTAACACCAGTAAATTGACGGATTTGTACTAAGTTGTACCCTTTTACACTAAGTTTCGTTATACATACACAATGTTTAAAATAGTCTTAATTTTTAATATTTAATTTACTTAGTGGTTAATGATTTTTTTAAAGTATGATTGTATTTTTTTTTTTTCAAATTCAAGCTGTTAAATTCTGCTGCTTATTTGTTTTAACCTATGTTAGTAATATTAGTTTGTGTTGACAGTTTTAAATGCAAACGCAAATACTTTTTTAAATTGTAGTAACAATTTTACTTCATGATCTAGGTAATGTAGAAAGCGCGATATAGCATTATACGAGTATTTGCTGCTGTTCTATGGCTGTCTATATTACTCCAGAAACATGTGATTAGAAAAATTTCAAAACAGCCACCCGGAAACCATGCCTGGCGACTTTTTACGAATGCTAACATAATGAAAACAATATTATCACGATATTATTTTTAAATTGTCTACTAACGAAATTAATAAAGTTAATTTATAATTGACATAATAATTCAAATTGATCGTACCTATATTTACCGATACAACTTTTATAAGAATTATAATCAACAGAACATAATAGTGACAGGCTTTTTATACTCGTCGATTAAAGTCTGTTTATTAAGATTCCATACAGAGTAGATGATGACAGAGTACTGCAACGTAAATAGTGACGTTGCAGTATGGAATCTTAATCATCCGAAACAACTGAAATAACTTCTTTACACACTAGTGCGAGGAGTTGTTTATATCTTGCCTGGTTGAAAACTTGGCAAGGCCATCTGTACTGAAAAATGTTGTACGATACACATGCAAAAATGAAATTCGTAAATCGTGTCGATTTTAAAACACTCCCTTCGGTTGTGCTTTGCTTTATTTATGCTTATTTCGAACTTATTTTTAAGTCACAGTTGTATCGTAATGTACATTACGATAGGCTATAGACAATAGTTTTTATTTAATAAAATATCGATTTTCAATAGTATGTTATTTTAGGTGACTCGATAAGATACAAAATTGCCATTCAAGCGTTACGGAACGTACCTACCTAGCTGCGCGCACGACATCCTGGGCATAAAGTCATAATTCGGACAGTAGGACTGTAGGACTATTAGGTACTATTTAGGTTTTTTGTCGAGTACCTACCGTGTTAGCAAAATAAGGCATGAGAAAAAAAATATTATGACACGATTGTGATAATAATAAATAAATGCTACATTATGGTATTTTTTGGTACTATGAAATTTAAAAACATTTCTTTTATGATACGTTGTGTTTTGGCTGTTGAAAAGAAGTAATATTTTTCTATTTCAAGGAAATAATTTGTAATAAAAAATGGAAAAAAGAAATATTTTTATTGTAACTTATTTCATAGAATTTGGATACAATTGAATAAAGTGATTAATATAAATCTTGATATTCCCTTTTACACGTTACTAACATTTTGTGCACAATGGTATAAGTCGGTTTTTTGGGGATTATATTGTATACGTATATGCTATGCCATTAAAATTAATTTCGCAAACAAACTAAGCTAAATTTTTTTCGTAAAACTACATCTCAAAAAGACTTATTATAAAATAAGTTAAATGTATACCCGTTTTCACTAATGTCCAATATATGTGAAAAGGGGTACTAATTTGGTTATATTTCTAAATAGCATTTATTTCAGCGGGTACAAGTCAATTTTAATTTAAACTATTGATTTTAGCCATAAACCAATGACGGCATGTGAAAGAGCGCATTGTATTTACTCAAAGTACATTTAAAGTTATTCTAATTCTTAAGCCATTTCGGCACAGTAATTTTTAATAATTTCGCCAATCGTTTTTTGGCTCTCCTGTAAAGTGGCAAATTTCGATTTATACCCCTTTTCACTAGGGTGCCAGGTTTGATCTTATACGTATATGTAGATATATTTATTATGGATGTCACAAATAGCCCTGTATAATTCTCTACTTTTCATGCATAAATGTCTAAATAACTAAAAATCATTAATGGTTTTATCCCGCCGGTGCACAAATCTACGTCCAACTTAATTTCCCGCCCATTACACCGACAACGTTATAAATTTCGCACTCAATAAAGCAAATCGATCGTTGATATCGATTTAAAACCGGACACCGCGTTTAGGAAGAGCGGTAAGTAACTGTGGGGAGCGGCCAGGGTGCTCAAAGGGTGTTGATTTGATTTGATTTGATTTGATTTGAAAAAATATCCGACCATGCGCTCTAATTAAAAACGTTTGTCAAAAAACGTACTTTTGTTCATATAGGTCCCATGGGAAACCTTGTTGAGAAAGACTATCACTCAATTGCTTTTGGTAACTATGGTTACCAGCTGGCACTCTTATTTTACATAGGAATAAAGTTCAACCAAAATTTTAAAGTAAAGGAGTGGCTAACACAGTTTCCCAAATTGTTATCACGACACCGTAATCATTCTGTTACCTAGAACTGGTTTTTGATCGGTATCATTCATCTTGTCCTTTGCAGATACACTCTCCTACTGATTTTGATGAATGAATATAGGATTTAACATCATGTAGAAAAGATTACTTTCCACAGTGTCGAAACTATTGGTGAAAATCTTTAAAATACTGAACCCAGTTGTTGTGTGGAAAACTTATTCCAAGCTGTATAATTTCTATTAGGTACAATATAAAAATAAATCACTAAAAAAGTACCTACCTAAAGCTTCTCCTTGAAAAACAAAGTATGATCAGGATCACATTGTTTGTACGACACAATCATCACTGATTAACGTTGCATACTTTCATGCATTATTACTCTGCACTTTGGCAACTCTAGCATTACGTCCGTCAAATGCATCTGCATACTTTTGATACCGTTTTCAGGCCAAAACAGCCTTTACGACCTTAATTTAAGGTTGTCGCAAGAAGTAGACAGGCGCGAGTCGGCAAGTGTGCGCGTGTACTGTTTGATTACTCGCTCTATTTATTTCTGAGCTATTAATCAGTTTTACGCGTTACAAAAGTTTTAGCAATTGGTTCCTGGCCGTGTGTTATTATAGGTTGCGCGGGCGCCAGCGTATTGTGATCTTGGGCGGACCAGTCTACGTATATCCTCGACCTGGCCTATGTTATCAAATAAGATAAGAAAAAAGTTTGTTTAGTTGTTCTTGCCCAATTGTCTTAAAAGAAAGGAGGAGTTTCTGTCCGATGTGCTCAATTAATCACATATCAACCCTAAAACTATGCCACCCTATTAAAACAGCCCTTATACCCTAAAAAAATATATAAGCAATCCTAAGGACATTGGGCATGTATGTTTAAAATATAATTTGTACTTAACAAAAATAATTGTATTTGAGCAGGAAGCACTAAAATGAAAGTGTCCTTAATTGAGAACATTGAGGAGAAGTGGCAAAACCTTAATGTTTATTCAAAATTCCTTGGCAGGACGAAGAGGAATGGAGGCAAAGCCTTAGACTGTCTTATTTATTCAGTTGATTGTCTCCTCGATGGACTGTAAATTCATTATTTTATTTGACTCCTTAACTTTTCAAATGCATTGCGATGAATACACGCAAAACTGAAAACGAGTTTTTTTCAGACAGTATTTCGTTGAAAAATGGACATTTAAGTATTTACTGAATTATATGCGGTTGAAAACCTGAAACTATGGTCCCAATTGAAACAGTAATATTTTTCATTTCAATTCCTTCACAACAATTGGTGAACACGATTTAAGAACTACAGCAAAATCAAATAGTTTGGCCCTAACTCTACTTAGGAGGAGCAGACTTGGTAACCTGGTGCCTTTTAAGAGCTGTAATGTTTGACCATCAATCACTCTTTCTGTCATGGTGCACTTCGTTTGTCCAACTTATGAACCGACACAATCCTATTAACGCCAAGTGACTGAAATGAGGTACCCACACTTCGGTGATCCAAGTTTCAACCAATTTTCCTCCAGCGCATTTAATTTGAAACTTTTACCTCGTATCTTTATGAATATCAAAATCTGAAAGGTGTTTTCATATTGATTTGCTTGGTCGATCACCTCAACTGTGCTGCAAGCGACGGGAAATAGTCACACAACGCCATTTGTTATCGCCATTCCAACAAATTTGCAGCTTACTGATACTTTTCATAAATTACAATTAATTATTTGACGTAAATGTAATTAGCAGCGTATCTAATTAGTAAATTTGTGTTACATATTGGCGTTTAAACCTTTAAACTCATAAATTACCCGAGTAGGTACCGTGACTCGAGTAATTTAAGTGTTTTGGTGTAGGTAAGTCTTCTGGCAAAGTCCGTCATATGAAACTTTATGTCATCGACCGTCATATAGAGCAATACTTAACTCCATTGTAGACTTAAGGACCCTCAGTTGCTTAGAATCGGTCGATAAGGCAGTGTTTCGCTCTATTGGCAGAAATCTATGTAGAGTAAATTCGACCTCTAAGTGATCTGGGTGCTTAGCCAAGTTGCCAATCGCTAGCGCTTCATCGTTAATCGCAGGTAACTGTCTTTGTCGCACTAATATGAAAGAGTGACAGAGAGGGAAAACTACGTTACGCTACTAAGCGCTAGCGATTGGCATCTTGGCTAAGCACCCAGGGTGCTTAGCCAAGTTGCCAATCGCTAGCGCCTGCTAGCGCATCGTAGTTTTCCCTCTTTGTCGCACTAATATGAAGGAGTGACTGAGAGGGAAAACGACGATGCGCTAGCACAAGCGCTAGCGATTGGCAACTTGGCTAAACATCCAGGAACTTAGAGGAGTCTCTACCGTCAATTCCAAAAATATATTAACGAGTTTCATCCTAGTGT
Organism: Thaumatotibia leucotreta; assembly: GCA_025490895.1. Classification (NCBI taxonomy): domain Eukaryota; kingdom Metazoa; phylum Arthropoda; class Insecta; order Lepidoptera; family Tortricidae; genus Thaumatotibia; species Thaumatotibia leucotreta. The sequence continues at coordinate 22,744 of JALPQI010008001.1, read as the reverse complement.
TATTTGATACATATCCGTACCGTGTATATATATATATGTATATTCTCGGTTTCCCTAAAAGGCGTCGGAGTGTTTTTTTGTAGGTATGATTCGATTTCGTCTACTCTGCTGATTATCAAATATAATAAAAATAATTAGCATTCTAAACATGCGAATCACTGTCCAAAATACCTCCCGACTATTCTCAGACCGATGAATAGTTGCCACTAAACTATTATACCTGAAAAAATTGGACCCATCCTAAGTAGCGAAAAATCGTTGCGTCCTAATGGCTCAATTACACCAGTCCGCCCTCCCGGTCCGATTGAGTAATGGTACGACCTCGTCGAAGTAATCTAATAGAGCTATGTGACAAGGAATGCGAAAATGGCAAGTTTAGTCTGATCGGCTACACGTCTACGAGACACCAGAGCGGCGGGTAATGTCTCCCTTCATAATCCTCATGCCGAAAAGAGACCAAATTCACCAACGTCCGCAGTGGGATTCAAATCCAGGTCCTCAGCGTTCGCAGTTGATACCTAAACCTTTCAGCCCTCGGGTCTCAGTGGACACCGTGCATCGGTAGAATTTCCCAGTCAGTATAATTATGCAGTCTCTGGTAAAACTACCTGCCTAACCTAACTTTAATTTAGAATTGATCTTACCTACCTATAGTTAATGCCTAAACTAATAAGAGAAGAAAATTTGATTATTTCCAGGAATTCGTTTGTAGCAGTCTGGAAATCATTTTAATATCTTAATTTAGTCGTAAATGTGTAAAATCCAAGCTAAGTACCTAGTTAGTAAATTGTTAAGCTCAACTCCTATTAATGTGCTAACTCGAATTTCACAGATTTATGACTAGGTACTTAAATGAAGATATAAAACGGATTTCCGGCGCACAATGCTTTATATGGATCTAATTTTCTTGTCCTATACCTAAACACAATCGTATTATGGAATAATATACCTAAATTTATAAGGGCAAACTTGTCTATTTGCTTGCTTTTCGATGTTTTTATGCACAGTTCACTTGATTTGCAAAATAACCTAAAATAGTCTAGAAACCCGATTGCAGTTCAAAATTCTACGTTTTAAGCTCAAAACATGTAATCGAAAATGTGATTTTTCAATAGTCCGTGAAACCAGTCTATTTTAATGGCGCACTTACGTGCACTGATATTTACGTGCATTTCGTCGCAGCCGGTCGCCAAGCCAGCTCCACGGTAGCAATTACCTATCGCAATAACATTCATTTGGGTTGGGATTTTGTAATCCATTCATTAACAAAACCAACAATTGTCAACAAATATTTCAATAACCAATACCTGCTAACAATTATTATTTTACTTTTGCTAAGTACATTATTATTTATTTGGGGACACTTTTTCGTAATTCATTCATTATAAAAACCAATCAGAAAGATTGGACACGACACGACAACTCAGAATCAAAAACAAAGTTCATCATTTTCTTTTATCAAATCAAATAAAATGTAATTTGGCTGTTGATGAAGTAGTATTAGTGTTTGTATTAGTGCTTTTATAAAGTTCATTGGAATACATTACATGCAATCAGAACTAGTAACTTTAGCTATATAACAAGTACTGCGTACCTATGTAAATTAACACTGATGAATTTTTGTAAAGTAATTGTGTTTAGTTAACATGTACTTGATTCGAAATCCCAATTCTGATATGTGATACTGATAACTCTAATAAATGATGAACTTGGAATCGATCATTCGTTTTATCGGAAATACGAAAATTGCAGGGTGACTTTACTGGAAACTCTTTTGAATCGTCTAAGTATTGAAACTACTTCCGGTTCGAACCCTACACCGCTGACCCAAGAAGAACCGGTAGGAAACTTGGCGGGAATTAATTATACATAGATTTAAAATGGCCATAAAAGCGTCAATTGAATTTAAATGTACCATGCCGCAGGGGCTTGTTTTAGGTTTAATTTAGTTTTATTTTAGATTTTAGCTAGTTTTGTTATACCTTTTTAAATTAAATTTTGTATGTACCTAATTGTAGTCTGTAGATAAATAAAATATATAGGTATATTTAACCCTCTAATGCATAAGACAGGCAAAAATGCATTACAAATTTGAACCCTAACAACAGTCAATAGAGTCCTAAACCAATGAAACCATATTTGGCTTCGTGTGCATTAGAGGGTTAAATTTAAATTCAAATTGTTGATCCGTTTAGATTGTAAAGTGTCTTATTAAGTATCTTATTAGACTCGCTATTCACCAAGTATCAGTTGTATTGTATAAAATATACCTACAGTATAAGTTAAAAACTAGCCCCTTATTCATAAACGTCTCCTAACTTAGCAAACCGCTAAGTATTGTTTGTCCCTTTCGATCTTATCAATATGGCTATAAGATAAGAAAGAGATTAACTTAGCGGCTTGTTAGGTTAGGAGACTTTTATGACTAAGGAGGTAATATTTTAAAGTCCCCCGTGCATTTTAAAGCCACCCCGTTCTACGGCACTAAAATATGTTTACCTACATAAATAAATAAAATCAAAGGTTTAAAACCTAGTCCCACGGTAAGCTCAATTAAGGCTTGTGATGTGTGATGAACCAGGCGACGATATATATAATAGATATATATAAATACATCATCATCATCATCATCATCATCATCATCATATCAGCCGAAAGACGTCCACTGCTGAACATAGGCCTCCCCCAAAGACTGCCACAATGACCGGTCCTGCGCCACCCGCATCCAGTGGACTCCTGCGACCTTCACCAGGTCATCAGTCCACCTTGTGGGGGGCCTACCCACGCTACGCCTTCCGGTACGTGGCCGCCACTCAAGAACCTTCCCGCCCCAACGGCCATCGGTCCACGCGCAATGTGCCCCGCCCACTGCCACTTCAGTTTAGCGATTCGGAGAGCTATTTCGGTTACTTTGGTCCTGCTGCGGATGGTCTCATTTTTAATCCGGTCACGCATAGAGACTCCTAGCATAGCCCTCTCCATTGCCCTTTGGGTGACTTTGAGCCTTCTTATGAGGCCCATACATATAGATACTTAAATACATAGACAGCCATGACCAAGGAACAAATATTTGTGATAAATAAATACACAAATAAGGCCCTCGCCGGGATTCGAACCCGGAAACTCCAGCTTCGTAGGCAGGGTCACTACCAACTAAGGCTACGGAGGCTGACAATATTTAGTAGAATTTTCGTTAAAGAAGCTATTTAGCTTTTGAATTCGTCTATCCAACCCGGCGAGGCGCCACCAAGCCCAAGAACATTGAAGTAGCCAACGGGTCACGAAACCCAGATTTATCTCTCTACTTAATTCGCGCTAACTCCGTACCAACTTGTCATCATCAAATATGCGGGTTTATTAATTTATTAAGATTAACTTCGAAAACGCGGCGGGACCGCACGACAGCTTAGCTATCAATGTTTACGCCTATACTGTTGTTCTGGCCACATGATTAACAATAAAATTGAGGTAAGATAATTAATGGGATTGTAAAACAAAGCTGTGGTATTTGACCGGCGAACGCGACTGGTTTTTCTCGGTGGTTCTCGGAGCTGGTGGTAAAAGCCGTGATCAATTAAGCAATCGATCTAGACAGGCTGATTGTGATTGCTGATTAGGTGTCTACGATAATTAATGTTTTACTGTAAATCTACTAATAACGTAAGGTGTTTATCATGTTATTAGGTCTACGTTTGTATAGTGCCAGAGCAAGTCACGTGTGGTGACGGCAGTAAGAATACATTTGTCACAACCCCAACTGCTCCTGCGAGTGTCGTAAGAGCCGACTAAGGGATTACTAAGGTGTCACTGACCATTATTTGATAAAAGATTGACGATGGGCAGCATAGTGGATACATTACTGCGATCGCCAATCCGCTTGCCCAGCGTGGAGATTATGGGCATTTACCTCCTAATTCGTCTATACGCTTAGTTAATAGAAGAGGCCTACGTCCAGCAGTGGACTGATGATGGTGATGAAGTAAACAACAAGTAGTAAAGTCGATTGCAAAACATTTGTACAATATACCTATTTAAGGCTTCATTCAAACAAAAATCACGATCGCTTTCATCGTTTTACAAAAGTTAGTCACACAAACTACCTATGGGTGCTTAGACAAGTTGCCGATCGCTAGCGCTTAATCGTCAATCGTAAACGAAAGGCAGCTAACTGTCTTTGTCGCACTAATATGAAAGAGTGACAGAGGGAGAAAACTACGATACGCTACTAAGCGTTAGCGATTGGCAACTTGGCTAAGCATCCTGGTATACTCTGTCCAAAAACCTTTGGCAGTAGAAAAAGGTGGCAAATAAAAGGCAGGCGCGTTTTGGTGATCACTCATAGAATATTTGTCAACTGCCAAAAGTTACATATACTTAACTCAAAATTTAATATAATATAACGTTACATTTTGTGGTCATAACCCTTATGCGCCAAGCCCACGAATCTTAGGCGTTTTCGTTAAACAGTATTCATTTTCGGAAATATTGAGAAACTGTTTAAAACTTGTGATGTTATCTTCAGGGGCCCAATTCGACTTATCCAAATAACTAAAGTGAGATGGCAAGGTTTTATGGGAAAATAAGCAGAAATATGAGTGCTCGGTGTTCTTGAAAATTTTTTCCTTACTACCTGTGAGCTGTGCTGTGTGTGTATGTATATTAAATGAAGTAGCTCTATTAATCATACCCGTATTATTTAGATATATCTTCCCGATTTCTTACTCATATTTAAGTAGGTGTATATAAAATAGTAATGCTTTTTATTATTAGCAAAGATATTACAAATACATAATTTCCCTTCAATTTTTTTATTTTATTTATAACTTCACATCTGTTGCCACGCTAGTAGCAAAAATCCAGAAGCATGTCCCAAAAACACATTACAGCTCGATCACAATAGTGTCTACTGGTTACTTAATCATGTAAGTAGTCACTCCACGAGCAATCAATTAGCTTATCGCTAGATCTTCGCCCACCTGTCCGACTACTTGTTGACAAAAACTGCACAAATGGCCGGCGAAATATGTGTAAGCGCAGTACCTTGAAACGGGGTGAGTAGGGAATGCGATGGCAGTTGCGTCGTTAACGGGGAGAGTAGAGATGGTACACGAGTTGGTGGCTATACACGAGAGTGGTTATACTGCTATGTAAATAGTGTCATAATTAGGTACCTAATCAAACTATCAATAAATTGCAAATGTAACGTCAATGTGGTGGGTAAATTGTTTGGATGATGTACCAAAGGGTATCCTTATTACTCTTCGAAAGTGCTCTAGTACGGGATAGGGTCTAATTTCGCGTATATGAATAAATTTAAGAATCACATAATTATACTCATCCATCAACCAAATTTCAAACCACTGTATTGGTTTTATATCGTGCCACATATAAAGATATATATTTATTGATATTTGCATGTATGTTTTATCTCAACTCACCCCATTTTACGTTATTAGCATACCGTTGGTACATCATCCATAATTTTAATGGTCACCATATTTTCTTCGGTTACCGCGAGGATTACACATGAAATAAAACTATGAAAACGGATAAACTTCGAACACTTTACAGGGTTCGTGGTCTGCGGATCATTCGCAGACCACGAACCCTGTAAAGTGTTCGAAACGTCGGAATGAAGTTAAAATTAGTTAATATACGCGAGTTTATCCGTTTTCATAGTTTTATTTCATGTTTAATGGTCACAATTGACTAATTGGTAATTATCATCTCTACGATCTTAGACGTGCAGGGATCGAAACCAAGCAGAGGCATTTTACAAAATTCAAGACCATAAGACATAAATAATATGTAGTATAAGAAATTATTCTTTGCTTTTTATGTGACCTACGAAATATCTGAACTGCGCTAGCCGAATGCCTACTCAGTTCATTATTTTCGAAGAATAATAATTCCAAGGCGATCAATTCAGTTCGCGTCATAACGTAATTATTCAAAGATAGCCCATTTAATAACACGCAGTAAGTAAATCACCTAGTAAATGCAAGCTCGAGGCATGTCATTTGATTTGATACTTAAATAAATTATAATTAAGTACAGGTAATTGATGGAAAGATATGTTATTAAAAGTTTATTCGCTCGCGGCGTGGTCGTTATCTTCTAAGTTTGGAGTGTCAGCAATTAAATAAAAATGTCGGACCTTTTTTGTTAAAGTGCAAATGTCTTCTTGGACAAGGTTGTATTGATTTGGTTTTAGACGAAATGTCGGGTGCTGATTTATTACTGGAATGCGGAACTACATTTATCCAATTGACCACAATTTAACATATTATAATAGTCATCAACCTAATTCATTAAGTAAAACGCACAAAAAACTTAACACTTAGTATTCATGTGAATACCGTATTCAAAAACAAGAAAAAAATAAGTACTATAATTTTTTTTCTTAGTTACATTATTGTTTAAGAGTTCCTATTCTGTTAGTCAGTAGAAAACAAAAAAATTGTAAACAAACCTAAAAACTGGCATTATTCTTCATTATCACGCACTTTCAGAACACACTCTTGGTAATCACCGAGTTAAAAAACCTTAAACCTCGAGTACACATACATACTTAGTTAAAATATCGACAGTTATTATATCTACGAACGTTAACGTAAAAATAAATCTACGAACGTGTTTTGTGTTGTTGTTGACACATTTTTGTTTTCTGATGACGAACAGTATACGTGCGCTTCTAGTTTTATTTAGAATTATTAGAAAATTCATGAGAAGTATTTTTAGCATAAGTACTTATGTATGTTTTTACTATTATTAGCATCTAATAATTAAATACAAATTTGAATGCCGTATTTTTGAAAATCCTGGGTGTCTGTAGGTACCAACATACAAAACACAAAGAAATTGACGTAACTGAGAATAGTAATAAGTTAATACTGCATGAACCAGATCATTGGGTCTCACCATATAGAGTCGCCACCAGATATTATATTATCGTAGCGTCCGGAGCGACCGTTCAAAAATATCTGAATACGCCTTTATTGCCATAACGATGGAGGAGTGTTCAGATATTTTTGAGCGCTCCGAACCGGACGCTACGATATATCTGATGGCGACTGTGCCAACATACAAAACAACGAAATTGAAGTAAGTGCGAATAGTAATAAGTTAGCACTGCATGAACCAGATCACTGGGTTTCACCATACAGGTACCTACGGTGTAGCGATGGCGAAAGGTGTCACCTGCCAGGATACGGATGCTCAACAAGGCAAGCGGCATTGTTGCCTATAAACTCAATAATGGCAGTATTCCAATCTAGATTACCTAAATTTAAAAAACCTACATTCCCCGGCCCACGGCCGCTTGTACCTCTTAAGGGCGTAGCCGATACGGTTGCTGGTTTGTCCAAATGTTGGACTCTCCACACTTACCACAATGACATCATGACACGACCAAATAATTAAGCCAATTAACATTGACAAATGGGTTGACCGTAAATCAAACGAACTAGGGTCAAGTTGACGTCTTAATACAGCGGCACTTAATCAGAACATTGACATGTCTGTACTGACAAAATCTGAAAGGTCGTGGCAGGATAAGGCAGCATCATGAGCCTTAACAGCTTTTAGGGCATTTTTTTAAGTGATATACTATAATTCAGCATCCGCCACCTCTTGTTTAAAAAAAAAACTTTTTCTTATGAATAGTTCTGTCTCAATGTAACGAATTATTTCGTTTTTTGCATAAATAATAACAGCTGAGTTCATTTGATACCCGCAATTTGTCCGTATAATTTAATTTAAGCGAATTTGTTCTATAGTATATGCAAACGGTTTGATACATCAGAATAAAAATAAGCTCGAACAAGATGTTCACTTAAAAGCCACGGTTTAAAAGACTAATACACTACTGTTTTTCGATGAAATATTTTTACCTAATTTTTCCTGATCAGAATACGATACTACTTAATGATTTGAAACAGATTTTCAACCGCCGAGCGTTTCAACCGCCATGACTTCAGTGGCAGACTTATCACACGAATCCCGTGAGAGAACCAAGAACTTTTGGATATGTATATTGGTAGATGTAGTTGACCACTACCAAGATATTAAAAAAATGTATGAGACACCCGCGGAAATCGGGTAATAATGTTGCACCGAAGTCACGGCGGTTGAAACGCTCGGAAAAATGCCCGCACCAGCTCGGAGAAATGCCTGCACCAATATTTTAGTTTTCAAAACTAGTACAGTCACCGGCAATAGTATCTTGCGCTAAGAAGCCTCATATGTCAGTGGCACTTCATCCCAGACATACCTCAGTCGACTATTACGAGTTACGACACCCATGGGAAGAGTTGGGGTGATGATAATTGTATTCATACTGCAGTCACTACAGGACCAACCACAATAACACCACTTTAAAACAGACTTCAACCGATTTCTCCAAGATTATCAGACCCCGACTTAATGCAACGGGACCATCTCGGGGTTGTTGTTATTGTTGTTTTTCTAGTAATTTTTTCCGCAACTCGATATCATACGTGCCTATTTTGCGAGGTCCCAACGCTGGCCCGGTACTTGCTGGGGACTTCACATACACCCTTGAATTTCTTCGCAGGTGTATGCAGATTTCCTCACGATGTTTTCTTTTTCCGTAATTCCGTAAAGCACTTGTGGTTATTAAATATACCCGTTCGATAAAAAAAAATCTTGAAAATTGGTTCACAATTTTCAGAAATATCGAGTAACATTTCAATCTATTCCAATTTATTTATTTATTTTACTCGACATTACAGTTTACACCAATGCGTCATACATATAAAAACAGCAGAATTAAGAACATATTTGAATTCGGTGAAAAATTATGTCTGAAACTAGATTATACGATGTCAGACAGTAAACAAAACATGATAGAACATTTTCAGAATTCCTACTTACCATCAATTTCGGTTTATTAAATTCTCAGGTGCGAAATACATTTGGAAAGTTATCACATTTATTACATACATTCCTATTTGAAAGATTACATAACTACAGATAAATTAAATAGTACATACTTATATCCCATAAAAATGTGGCACTAATAAAACATGCGGTATGCTGAAATTATTAATATATAAATGTAACGATTAACATTTAAATGGTATACATTCAAACAATTACGTTGAACCGATGCATAACAGTGCGCTTAGCCCATCTACTCGTAACATCCCAGGAGTGACGTTGCAAAAATAAAATGTAAAGTAGGTACTTAGTTAAGCACAGATATGAGATCTAAGTTGCATTACTTTTTTAAATCGTGTCTTATCTACCGCTGAGCATTGACCGTCAAGGGCACTGCAGCAAAGTACTAAGTGATTTCTGCTTTTTGAATAGGTATATCTCGTAGATTTAATATAAATACATGGATTTACAGTCAACGTCAACGATATACAGTGTGTGGCTGATACTGGCTTTTATCGAAATCGAAGAATGCGATGCAGATTTCTAGCCAAACCATGAACATTATTCGATACAAAATGCTAATTTTAAAAGGTAATTAACTTTCTATGGATAGTTAATTGAGAAGCAATGTACTTCAAAATGAATCGTTAAATTTGACAGATCGCAGCCACTCACAACGTTTGACAACTAAGCAGTACACGCGTTACATTGATCGTTCGGAGGAAATAAAATTAATTGTACGGTCAATTTAATTATTTGTCTAATGTTAATACTTGAAAACGATTGCTAGTAATGCGTATCATTACCCATTTTCGTAAAAGCCCGGGTCATGGAAACACACTGTATACTCGGTCCAACGAGCCCTGTCAGTAAAAGAGGCGATTGCAAAAAAAACATATTTAATTTCGTATTTTTGATCGCTCATAGGAATTTTGAATTTGTCGCCCATTTTCAGTGCCGAACAGTTGTTAATACACAAAATTAAACTTCGTAACAAATGTGCTTACCATAGAAAAAATCAACTGCGAAAGACTCTGGTTTTCACGGGAAATTAAACTTCGTTAACTTCGTAACACAAAAGTTAACACGTGAAATTTTGTTTTCATTAAAGGCTTTTAATAGTGTATTTTTTTGCAATCGACTTTAAAATGGGCGGTTCAAATACTTTAAATGTTCTATGGGCATACTACTCTTCACGCCTACACTTTTAAGGTTGAATCTAGATCGATACTCTATAATGCCGCGACCACAACATTGGTCTAAGGCTTAGCGGAAAACCATAAGTGCGAGAGGGAGTACCCATATCGGCATCCCGCTCCAACTCATGTATTCACTCGCCGCTGGTCGCCTTAGACCAATGTCGTGGCCGGGCCTTAAGACTTCATACTCAACTATAATAGTAGAAAATGGCCTTAAAATTAAAATTTTGTATGTGCAATCAACTCTTCGACCTTTTTTTTAATTTTATGTCCATTTCCTTCTGACAGGCTGGTTGGTCAAAGTATATGTACATTTTACAACTATGTAGCCAAATGTAATTATAATTAATATGCGCTTAATGCACCTTGCATTAAGACCAAAAGAGCATTCGCTGTTCTATCCCCCGCTCTACGAAATCAACCAATCACGTTTTGTGTATCAATCGAATTTCGTAGAGTGGGGGCATAGAATAGCGAATGTTCGTTTGGTCTGAATGCACCTTTACAGAAGGCAAGAATTAAGAGAGTGCTGTACTCGTATGCTCGTTCTTCCATAGAAAAGACATCAACGCCTCAATAGTTTTCTTACACAATACCTGTAATATAATGCATCTAATAACATTCAATGATGTTTTAGACCCCCCCACCCCATGGTGATATTTTCTGGACCCCCCCCCCCCCTAGCCAATATGACGTGTAATTTTTTGCCAACTTAAGTAGTCCTTTTAATAACACTTGAATTTAAGTTTTTGCCAACTACGAGGTAATGTTCGCGAAGTTTTAAAACTTCGTATGTAAAAAGTGTTTTATAAAAAAGTAAAGATTTATTTTTACTGGCTATAATATTGTTCAGCAGATTCGAGAGTAACAAAAAATGACACGTGATTTGTCCGATGAGGGGGGGGGGGCCTCCCCTGTGGTGATAATTGGGGATTTTTTCTTGTATACCTACGTGATTAATGGACAAGCCCTTAGCAATATCAGCTGCCCTACCGCGAACTTCGAAATCCGCGAATTTCGGGGATTTTTCTCTACGCCTTCGTTGGAGTGAATGAGACACAACCTCGAAATTTGCGGATTTCGGAGTTTGCGATAGTAGGCCTGCTGCTGACTGTACTACAAATTGAAGATTGACTTCGATGACCTTTCAAAGAGACCTGGTGCGCTAAAGTGGACCGTTACAAACCAAGTTGAAAGCAACAAGGGTACCGGATCGATTCCGTGATGTTAAATTTTAGTAGCCTTTTTAACAGGCTGTGTCCATGATAATTTTCGCACCTTACGTACCGGCAAATGGTTTTAATATTACAGTTATTACCTACCGTATTTTCGGCAGATCATTACATAATTCGCTAATTATATGTAACACGATTCAATTACATTTCTGGCTGGTTTTGGTGAATGTACTTCGAAGGAAGAAGTTCCTGTTTTTCGAGATGAATAATAAATAAATGTACTAAGTATCTAGGGGACATCTTAGGTACACAAATCGACCTAGTCCCACGGTAAGCTCAATTAGGCTTGTGACGTGGGTACCAAGCGACGATATATATGATAGATAGATATAGAGACTTAAATACATAGACAGCCACGACCAAGGAACAAACGTAATAAATAATTACACAAAGATTGCCCTCGCCGGGATTCGAACCCGGAACCTCCAGCTTCGTAGGCAGTGTCACTACCAACTAGGCTACGGAGGCTGACGCATGAATGTCTTGCCAACTTAAATTCTTATTAGTTTTTTTTATTATTATTATTAAAGCCTATATAGTGTCCCACTGCTGGGCAAAGGTTTCTTATTAGTTTATTGGGTAATGTATCATGTAGATCTACATTAAGAACATAATTTTAAAATCTAAAGTACAGGCGCCGAATATGTATTTACTTATTATTCCTCCCATTATCAGTTTTCCTTATTAAGTACCCAAGTTAGCCAATAAAACATTGCACATATACAATATCTTCATAGGCAAATTACGGGAAATGTCTCAATTTAACGCCACGCGCCGATACATACGTAAAACATTCATAGTAAGTAAGTACACTTTGTATTTGTATAGTCGTTCCAATTCGGTTCATATTTCATGTGCTCATATATATGCAAATATCGGTTATTCATTGTAGTATTTCGGTAATCAATCCGCAGGTAACGTTGATCTATTGGTGGCAATACAAGGTCGCTGGGTGTCTCATATGTTAATTGTTCTCGTTATTGACGCCAAATTCGATACTATGCGTGCACATGCTTTTAAAAACACGGCTGGGCCGATTATTTAGTATTGAGTATGATAGATGATTTTTTTCATATTTTCTGGACCTACGGATCAAAATTTAGAGAGGGGAGACACATTTTTTTTTCTTCTGCAGCGATTATCTCCGAAAATATTAAGTCTAGAAAAAAAAACTTTCCTTAAAGACCCTTATTCTTTTTAAGAAACCTATTCAATGATACCCCACACTATAGGATTACAGCAAATAAAAAAAGCCGGCCAAGTGCGAGTCGGACTCGCGCGCGAAGGGTTCCGTACCATTATCAATTTATTATTAAAAAAATACAGTTAAATCAATCTACCTCAAAAACCATAGGAGATAATATAATCAAACCAAAAATCGTTGATAGAGTTTATTAATGTGCATAACATATATTTTTTTTAATTTTATATCGCGTAGTTTAAAAAATAGAGGGGGGGGGGACACATTTTTCCGACTTTGAGAGCAAATATCTCGAAAACGATTTGCTCAAATAATAATAAGATTTATGAACCTTCATATAATTTTCAAAGACCTTTCTATTAATACCCCACACGCAAATATACAACTAAAAAAAATTTTCTATCCCTCAGTTATATGTATGGAGGGCCCCCACCCCAATGGTTTTTTTTACAATTTAGTATCATAATCCTGTAGCGGTTCATACAACACATATCCTTACCAAATTTCGTTACTGTGGCATTTATAGTTTCCGAGTAAATCGGCTCTGACAGACGGACAGACGGACAGACGGACATGACGAATCTATAAGGGTTCCGTTTTTTGGCTACGGAACCCTAAAAAAAATCAACCCCAATTCACCAGTTGGGGAACCCGAAAAAAATTTTAATCTAACTGAAAAATTTTAATCAAAGTGTTAGATTAAAAACTACTAGTTTTTAATCTAACACTTTGTCAACGTTTAAGTTGTCTAACACTATGACAGTCCACTGCTGGACGTAAGCCCCTCCTAATAACTATGCGGATAGTCGCATTAGGAGGTAAATTCCCATAATCGCCACGCTGGGCAAGTGGATTGGCGATCGCAGTAATGTGTCCACTATGATGACGCTGCTGCCCATCATCAATCTTTTATCAAATAATGGTCAGTAACACTTCAATCCCTTAGTCGACTCTTACGACACCCGCAGGAGGAGTTGGGGTGGTGACAAATGTATTCTTACTGCCGTCACCACACAGTGAGGGACATAGATACGAAAAAAACCTTGAATGGTAGTCACGACCCTCAGTAATGAGGAATAGACTGAGAAGAAGAAGAGCGTTTGCTCGAATAAATCAGTGCGAGCGCGATCGAGTGCATTATAAACCTAACGTTTCTGTACATACCTATGTTATTCTAACGACGCGACGGTGACAGACTTATCTTCCTGTACCGAAGCAGTATTTCGGTAGGTTCATATATGGTCTAGGTACATTTAATTATCATCATTTCAACCGAAAACGTCCACTGCTGGACATAGGGTACCTCCAAAGATTGCCACAATTAGCGGTCCTGCGCTGCCAGCATCTTAGGTACTTTTAGATTGGATTAAATAGAAACCTAGAAAATTTTCCTTCGTCTTCGGCTTTTAGTTGTCCATTTTAGACTATTTATTTTTTAATTCGGTTTGATTGATCAAAAAACATAAATGAACATATCTCATTAATACGATGAAAATGACACTAAACATATTTTATTTCATTCAGGCCATGTTCAACTGACCACGTTTTATAGGAAGTAGGTACCTATCGGCTCAATACAACTAGGTACTACAAAGCACACTTTCCAATTATTCAACGAACCTACACAACATTTCTGGTTTATTGTCTAATCGTTCCAAAACGGGCCTTTTATCTACATTAGCGCACCGATAAAATGTCATGAATTCAAATACCAGAGCTATTCTGATAAGGCATTAACATTCTTCGGCTAAACTATTTATAAGGGGTCAAACGCGGCAGTGATATCTGGAGGTCTTTTGTAGTGCACCTCAATTTAGCTGGTGCCAATGATAAATGTGCACGCTTGTATGAAACAATGCTTATTTGGTATTACTCTCAATTAATTGTTAATACCTGCATCATTAGACATGTTCTTGAAAAGTGTAGGTATGTTTCCGCTTTTGGCTATGCTGTGTGGTTTGACTGATAAAGCGTTTTTAAGAGGCTTTTACACTGTCCGATCCGTGGAGGATCCGACGCCCGTGAAGAAGTTTGTAACAAATCTTAACAGAAGCACACAACCGCAAATTATCGATCTCGCAACTTAACTTCGAAAATCATACTTTTCGAGCATATGCATGTATGTATGTATGTAAATTCTTTATTGTACACAAATAAAACAGGTTAAAAAATACACAACAATTCAAAAAGGTATAAAGGCGAACTTATCCCTGTAAGGGATCTCTTCCAGTTAACCTTTGAGCAAAAGAGGGAACTATATAAAACAAGAGATACACAAACAAATGTGTACAGTGCACATGTCTCTGTCACTCCTTTGACTCGTTTGTTGAAGTGGAACACGTGCTTGAAATGTATGATTTTCGGATTTCGCGGGAGGCTTAGACTTATAAGCGTCCGTCTGCTAACTACTTCCGATATCGGATTTCGGATAGCCTAGGCTAGAAAGAAAGCCGGTACCTACTACAAAACGCCGTCCATACCATCACCCAGTAGGGACAGTATCAGATGTACACTTTTCATGATAATTTTCCTCAATGAAGGTTTGTTAAGCAAGTATTTAACTACAGAAAAGCACAAGTGTTTACACAATACACATATGGGCATATGTGGACACGCCCCTACGATCAATCGAGAATGATCCTTGCTGAAGGCCTACCGTGAACCACGACCGTGCTGCTGCAAATGAATACCTAAACGTAGCCCTACTGAAGGATAATCCTATCTGAGTCCTTACAAATTATGAGTTCGCGGCGTGGCGTGAGATTAAATATATTGACTACGTAATTTACTTTCTAACCTTCTCGTTAGCACCAATGCGCTACTATGCGGGATGGATAATTTGATATACTATAAATTCCGCCATCGATACAATTAAATACACGCCGCCAGCTCATTGCGAGGATACTGTAGCCGTACCATGAGTTGGAAAGTCAATAGGGATACGTTAGGTTTTACTCGATACGTACCTAATACATTCTTTTTTTTACGTAAGTATGTTTGGGAGATTGAAGGTTGACTCCATTGAGCTTCCGCTTGAACGCCTGATCGCCACGATGGGGCAGTCAGGGGAGGTAATATTAGAGATCTTTATTTTTAACCGACTTCAAAAAAAGGAGGAGGTTCTCAATTCGACTGAATTTTTTTTTTGTTGTTGTATGTATGTTACCTGATATCTCCGAGAATAGTGAACCGATTCTAAAATTTCTTTTTGTGATCGAACGTGTATTACCCCGAGATGGTCCCATTGGCACCAAGTTGGGGTCTGATGATGGGATCCTGGAGAAATCGAGGGATCTCTTCAAATGTTATAGGTACATGTATGGCGCTTTTGGTAATTTTCATTCATTTACAAGAATTTGCATTCAGAAAGTAGGATTTGAGGAAACCAATGATGGAAACAAATCGGGAATCTTGGAGAAACCGGTTGAAGTCGGTTTTTTAAATTTTTAATTTGGTGATTATGCATCCAATGTTTAGTATACATATTATATCTATACAATACATGGACCTTGGTAGGGTATAGCAAAAATTCCTTAAAACTAACAGTTTATTTTTAAATGTCTAATCTACTTACTTATGACTTACTTTATATCTAAATAAAATTTATTGGTAACACTGATAAAAAAAAAAAATAACATTCTATCGCGCTCGCACTGACATATTGGAGCGATATGGCCTGCTTTAGGTTATCAAGAAAAACTTAAAAGTTACCGATGCTTGCAATGTCTTGGTACGGCTACTGATGTCGGATTGGACAATGTGAAATACCTCTCACACGGAAACACCAGAATACATCCTATTAGCAATTATTTATAGTCAGGCTAATTAATACTGCAAAGTAGAGGCTAACTAACTTTATCCACTTGCACAAACATACGATTCTTATCAGTTGTTCCGGTCGGTTTACATGTATTGCAGGTCACTGAGTCGATGTAGGTAAAAAGTGTTCTAATTTCCGAAGATTACAACCTTATCCAATATATAGGTGTTTTGGTTTCTTTCGAATAAGTATACGCGAAGATTTACGATGCCAGAGGACAGCTACACGCAGGGCCGGATTTAGGGGGGGGGGGGCAATCGGGGCTATAGCCCCAGGCCTCCACGAAAGAGGGGCCCCCACAATAGAGATTTGGAAAAAAAAAATTCTAACTATTAAAAAATTAAAGAAAGCATCCCAACCTCTAAATCCGGCCCTGGCTAGACGGTTGTCTGTAAGGATTTATTAATCATCGTGCATTTCAATTTACAGAAAGCCTGGTTAAAATTCTGGAGGCCTGGCGTATTGTAAGCATTTCTCTATGTCATCCAAGAAGTCATTAATTTGACAGACGGGTCGAAATTTGCACATTTCGAAATTCACGGCTACTGATGCTTAATTATTTTAATTACATCAGAGAGATCATGATCATGAATTTACATGGCAACTGATCCTAGTAAACTTTGCTTTGTAGGCTTTGTAGACTGGTGCAAATTTGTAGGAAAAGAAATAATTTTTATGCCTTTGTGTGTCCGTGTAACAAAAACTATAAACAACAATAGCACTGACACATCCTCTACGGACTCTTCATATTTTGACCCACTATAAGTCCCTAAGTCAACGCATTCTATCAATATTCAAATGCCTGCAACATTTAATAACCGAAAGTTGGTAGACGATGTAAAAAACAAATTGCGCGCAAATTTTCTATTACTTACCATCGGAGCTCTATTCTCTTAACAATGAAGTCGAAATTTGAATATTTTAAACTTCGGAAGCATGTATGTAAACGCTTTTATCCTCTAGCCTATAGAGACTAAATTCGTTCAAGTTGTATTATAGTCGATACTTCGATAGGTCAGTGTCGCGTGCCCATGCGTCGCGGTCCGGCGCGCGCGCCTGTCTTTATTCTAATCGCTAATCTACCACTCTACTAAGTCAAAAAGTATAAGCGTGAACTCTGATTTCTATCAAACCTTTCGTTGATTATAATTGAAAAACTACGAGGAAATATATATTATACTTATACAATTATCAATAATTGTATTGTTGTAAAGCTTGATTTATTTTTTGTAGCGATTTATAAACCGTTGTTCATACTTAGCGAAAGATTAAATAAATTCATCACATACCTAATTATATTTTTACAATACACTTCTCAAAAAACTTCAAAACATGGTGAATGATGGTAAAAGTGAAAAATCCATTAATTTGGTGAAAATGAAAACTTTATATAATAATTATGAATATAATATGAGAAGTTCTTCGTTGCGTCGGCGCTGCTGAGGCTGATCATCAAAACAAAAGGCGTTAGTGTTTAGTAGTATTCAATGTCATTTTCGACAAATCGGAATCCTATTCTACGTGGCGAGAGTAGCGCTACTAACCCCAGTGGCCTATCCCACAAAACTTTACAAGCGACAATTCTACAAAATTGTATAAATTCCCATACAAAAAGTTGACAAATTTGTAGAATTGTACGGTTGTAAAGTTTTGTGGTATTGGCCCTAGCTGTTCCAAGAAACCCCGCATCTTTGCTACATTACGAGTACGTAACTACGTACTAAGTACATCGTACAATATGGGGCAATTATGGACAATTATGGACACCTCAGATGCTTTTTGCTCTATATGCTTCTAGATGCTTCTATCTAAAACAATATTTAGGTGATTAGGGGACTGTTGTCGGGTTCGATAGCTTATAATAGTTTGCAGTGACTCTGCCTACGAAACAGGAGGTATCGGGTTTGGTTACAGGCGAGGGCATCTTATTTGTGGGGCCCTTACGGATACACTTCGATCCATCGGGATCTTTTGTGTAAATTGTGGCGAGAGCATTATTTGTGTATTTGTTATTACAAATATTTGTTCCCTGGTTGTGCTTGTGTAAGTATTTAAGTATCTTAATGTGTCTGGACATATTATAAGATATTTTCGTCGCTTGGTATCCACACTACAAGCCTTAGTTGAGCGATTTGTTTAAGGTAGTCCCAGGATTTTTATTTATAAGTACTTAATGTGTCTTGCTATCTGTGTTACATAAGTAAATACCTACTTTAACGTAAAACGGGGTAAATAGGAATGGCGGGGTAAATAGGAATGTAGAGTAAACTGGTCTGTTAGCCCAGGACAAACAGTCCAGTTAAGAATAGCAGATTTTTTCAAATGTGTTACTATAAACTGGACTGTTTGTCCTGGGCTAACAGACTAGTTTACTCTACATTCCTATTTACCCCTTTTACGATACCTATGCCCCCAGTTAAGAATCCACTCAATATATTTAGTGGATATTCTTATACTGGTTCTAGGGCTCGTCATCAATAGCGACGGGAATTGGCAACACAGGGCGCGATAATTGGATTAAGTATTATCAAATTCAGTGCGAATTAAGGCAAGTTCCGCTTAAGTAATTAATTTCCTAATGCGTGGGACGTGATGTATTGTTTTCTAATCGTTCGATAATATTCATGTAGTTAGGAATTTTATTAGTCTTTGTTAATTGGCTTATTTTAAATTAGTGTATGTGGAAATAGGTCACATAGACTAATTTTATAAACATACTTGTACTTGCGAACCCTGCTAGAAGTATAAGGGTTGGTAGTAATTGGTACTTACATTTTATTCGATGTTACTATTTATTTTCCTTGTGTCTGGCCTGAGCGTTTTATCACACGCACTTGCTGCTCGTCATTTTACTGGGATGGCCACTACCGTCAGTAGTATGACACAAGAAGAGGTCACAAAGATTACATTTATCACCCACCCAAACACTTCCCGTGGGTATCACAAAGTAAGAGTCCACGAAGGGATTCAAGTGTCACGAACCACCGTCATCAGCGTCATCATAGTGGACAGTGTGGACACACTACTGCGATCGCCAACCCGTTTGCCCAGCGCAACGTGGCGATTATAGGCACTCCTCATAATCCGATGCGTTCATATGGATAGGCGAGATCTACATCCAGCAGTGGACTGAAATAGGCTGATGAAGACGTACTTAAGAGTTATGAGTACCTAACGTTAACTTTTTATTATCTAACTAACCTAACCTATTAGGTATCTTAGATTGACCATTGTGGTATTGTACCGAGGATGCTGGCAGCATTGCAGTGCGACTTGCGAGGAAGTCGCCAGCACTTCGGTCTTAAGTTACGTTAACCATGTTTGCATGTAGCTACCTCTAGGTGGGCAAGGTACAAGTAGTTCCGTCTAATATATTACAAAACACAACAATAAATAATGAGCAAATTAATTACTTGCCAATATATCAGATGTATCAATGAAACCTATTAGCTGATTTGAAAACGATTCGTAAATATAGCCTGAGGTGGAATGAATTGCAAGAGCTATCTATTAATAGAAATAAAGCTATTAGAAAACTGTAATAATAAAATAGTTTTACAAACACCTATAGTATAATAGAGTAGGTACAGGCAGGTATGTATTGCAATAGGTACTTATTTTTTCACTTCTCGAGTTCACATAGTAGGTAGTAGAACACTGTTCTACAAATTCTACTTGAACCTACTTACAGGTTCAAGTAGAATTTGTCTTGTTTGACGAAGATGATATTTTCGCTTTTACCGATTTTTCAAATCGTTTTAATAATTTATATGTGATAATTATTTATTATATCATAACATAAGTAATAATAGTAGGTAGGCTTTTATCAGGCTGAGTGTCGGTGACTATAAAACACGAGCGAAGAGAGTTTTAAAACCGACACGACTTAAAAAAAACCTACATTTCAACAAAGTTATCATCTGCAGTACCAACCTAGTCGTACGGAAAAGTACAACGAAAATTCATTCCCAAAAAAATCACATTCTGTGCATAAGTTTAGGTACCTATCTTTAAAAAAGCACTTTCGGGCATAATGCATTATAAAAACGTATTCACTTAGTTAAGTATTCTTTCCAAATTTTCCACGTAACGGGTCAAAACAGTCGTAAAGTTACTCCTTGTAAATTATATTAAAACGTAGTTTAAACCATTCTCACCGTAGACAGGTATGGGCCGCACCCATCGCGTACACTCGCTTACACTGTAACTTTCGGCATTTAAATGGATCTGGGTTTATTGAAGATATTAAAAAGACGTTTACTTGAGAGAATATTCAGTAATAAAACACGGCATCTAGTTTTGATTCAATGATACTTATTTTGCGAAGTAAAGGCAGTAATCTTAGCACATCATGGGTGCGACAGTATGCCGCCGCGAGATAGGGTGAAGACACATTTCATCAGCATGCGTAGGCGTACCTACGCATTTTTTCTATAGAAAATGACAGTATAGTATGGGGTCGCGAGCTTTCCCCACGCGTACGTATGCTTACACGTTTCATACTAAACGGCCAATTTTATTACACAAAATGCCTACTATATTTGCATTATCCCCCTTATTCATAAACCTCTTCTAACTTAACAAGCCGATAAGTATCGTTTTTCCCTCTTGGTTTATAGCCCTATTGATGATACCGAAAGTTATCACCAAATTAAAAAAATTTAAAACCGATTTTTCCAAGATCTTCGATTTGTTTCCATCATTGGTTTCCTCAAATCCTACTTTCTAAAAGCAAATTCTTGTAAATTAATGAAAATTACCAAAAGCACCATAGATGTACCTATAACATTTGAAGAGATCCCTCGATTTCTAAAAGATACCATCATCAGACCCCAACTTGGTGCCAACGGAACTTGCCATCTCGGGGTAATACACGTTCGATCACAAAAATAAATTTTAAAATCGGTTCACGATGCTCAGAGATATCAGGTAACAAACAACAAAAAAAATCTGTCGAATTGAGAACCTCCTCCTTACTTTGAAGTCGGTTAAAATACATTAAATGCCAATTTGGTTTTTGTTTGTCAACATACCAGTCATCACTCGTGATGGTCAGTAAAAAAACTACACTAAAGAATTGAAAGTGTTTATTCATAAAAATAGATTCAATAAAAAAATGCTCGACCAGTTTGTTATTGAGTGTACTCGATCTGTTATCAAAACAATACAATACGAGGCATTGTCGAAGTAGTTGTCGGACTTATGCAACACGGCGCTTTCATCCAATACAAGACAGGTGCGGCCTTCTACTTCAATAATCTATTGTAATCTGTATAATTAGTATATTATATCACTGTAGCTAATTTAAGGAACAAATGCAGGCCCCTCGGTAACATCACAAAACATTCTAGGGAACTTACTGTTGATTAAGCCTAGCTTCAGATATTGAAGCTGGTCTAGATATTGAAAATGGCCTGGCCACGACATTGGTCTATGTCGAACGGCGGCGGGGGGCGGAAAATCATACGTGCGAGAAGGAGTTCCGATATCGGTCTCTCGTTCCAACTTATGGATTCGCTAGTCGCCGGTCGCCTTAAGGTGCGTTCTGACCAAACGAACATTCGCTATTCTAACCCCCCACTCTACGAAATTCGATCGTTACACAAAACGTGATTGGTTGATTTCGTCGAGCGGGGGATAGAACAGCGAATGCTCTTTTGGTCTGAATGCACCTTTAGATCAATGTCTACCTTTAGGCCAGGTCATAATTCTGGGGGGCTAGCACATGTTTCAGTCACCACTCAGACAAATTTTTGCAGTGAGCGAGCGAAGCGAACGAACAAAACCTTCCGGGCAGATCCGACTCGGATAGGTCAGGTTAGGAGACTAAGGCGGGAGCAGACAAAGCAAAGGCCTTAGTCTCCTAACCTAACCTATCCGAGTCGGATCTGCCCCGCAAGGTTTTGCTTTGCTTTGCCTTTGCCTTTGCTTTGTCTGCTCCCGCCTTAATCTCCTAACCTAACCTATCCGAGTCGGATCTGCCCCGGAAGGTTTTGTTTGCTCGCTTCGCTCGCTCACTGCAAAAAATTTTTACCCTCACAACAAATTCTGCCTGACAAAAAATGCAAGGTAAGTTTCGAACATGTGGCTATATGCCAAAACATTATGCAAATCTAATTTCTATCTTATAACACTCGGCGTAAATAATAATATCTATGCCAAGATAGTTTCGGCCAAAATAATGTTCGAAATATTGTTATTTATGCCAAGTGATGTTTCTGCCTCTTTAAGATTATGCCAAAATAGATTATGTCCTAAGCGTTTCGGACAAAAAAAAATATGCCAGATAGAGGGAACCCCATTATAACATCTTTTGAAAAAATCTTTAGTTTTGAAGGAAAATCTATTAAAATAATGACTCAGTATAATTGTAAGTACTGCTAGTGCT
>JALPQI010008000.1:0-34084 GCA_025490895.1 Thaumatotibia leucotreta | reverse complement strand
AAGCCGAATCCATGAAATTGTATATAACATTAAAGACTCTAAATATGGTCAGGAATTGAGCATTAAAATCTTTTGGAATTGTCGCGAGCATTCTGTATGTGCCATACCTACTTAAACAACTGTGTTTATTTCTTTAGTGTCCGTCTTCTTGCTTTCTTATCTCATGACACATTGATCCCAGAGGAAACATACTTAGATCTTTTTTGTAGAGAATTTTATGTAGATTACTTATGTACTAGAACGTTTTTTGCTATAAGCCACGGTTTAAGAGTTATTTACGAAACATTAAAAATAAGGACCTTTACACCCCTCTCCCCCCGTTAGCGCCACCCCTAACCACCAGTACTTTTAGTATGTGGTTTAAAACACCATTCCCTACAACTATGCCAAAATTCGCTTATACACGAGTTTTTTCCTCTGAGTTTCCTTCGTTTGGTGTACTACTACGTATAGTTTAACTTTTATCATAAATACATTTAACGTGTATTAGGTATCAGGAGATTTTTATTTTGGCATCAACACAGAGTGACCCGTTAAAATTATAATTTTGATAAATAATAAATATTACATGCCACGTAGGTACCAAATAAATACTAAGAATATGTCTACTGTATATAATTTATATTATATAGAAGTTTTACTACCTATAAACAGAAATCAAAATATTTGAGATGTAATTTGTTTGTTCCATTATGTATAAATTAGGTGATTACTTTTATTGTTTGGCGCATGTTAGCTAAGAATTATAAAATGCCTATTGGAAAATTATGTACATTATCCACACCTAAATGTACATTAAGCATAAAATGTTAAATGATCAATATAAAATTATAAGCATTTTAATTTGTAACTAATTAATTATTATTCTATCAGTAAACCGGCAAACCAAACAATCGTCAGTAAATAAGCAGTTAAATCAAATACTGGAAACCACAACTATAAACTATTAACTCTGCTATTAATACGATTAAAGCATTACGAGACTGAATAATTGAATCATTCGTAAACCGATGCCATTTTAAAATTACATATATATCAAACTGAGCGATATTAACTACACCGGAATTTGGAATCCTGGGGCAGAGTTTTAAGTGTAAAGAAAAATATCAATTTACATATTATTATCGTGTGTTATCGTTTATGCCTCAACAGTACGCATGAAGTGAACTGCAAATATAGTCCTACTCCTACTCAAAGTTGACTAAGACTAATTGGCAACCCGTAACAGAATAAGAATCCTTCCTAATTAAAATATCTCTAATACTATGTAAGAAATGTTTGATACTCACATATATTTATAATCAATTAATCTGTCAGCATAATCAGAGGAACGAAACCCATCATAAAATATTACATTCCTTTTTTTATTAAATGCGTTTTGTGTTTTTTAACGTAAATAAAATACCTTTTCCCCAATAAAAAAAAACGGAAGCTTTCCTTGACACGTAGTTTGTTGAACATTATCTTTTTCGTTGTACATATATTGTAGCATATCAAGAAATACTTAGTTCTTTGAAAATCGTAGGCACTGTAGTAAAATATATACACATCACACCTAAGTACATTAAGTACCAGTACCTATAGTATACACAGTGTGTATCAATTAGTTAATATCACACCAAAATTGGTAGCTTTTATAGTATCAAGAAAGACTACTCATGCCTCCATTACTGTTGTTAGTTAGAGCAGTAGAACCAGTAATTTAAAGACAAGCGACAGCAATTTTTTTCCATTTTTCCCTTAAATGTAACCTTGGCTTGTACCAGCATATACAAAATAATGTTTAAAATGTTGTTCTGTTGATGACCTCTTTGTGATACCACACAAATGTGTACAGAATCAAAGTAGTCTAAACAATTTATTCCAGTATTGCTCAAATCAAATAGACACGAGTTTATCTGATTGGATTCGTAATAGAGCTAACATTTACTAGGTACGTGCTACAGTAGGGTTGAACGTGGCAGTTTTCGACAGGATTCACTGCATGTAATGTTACCATTTATGCGTTTTATTAGCGTGAACATAAGGATGCTCACATTATGTATTTAGTCTTCGAGATTAATGATTGTGTTAAAAAATATATATAATTTTTTTTTTCAATATAAATTATTTACTACAGTCAAAATTAATATAAAAGATTAAGATAAAATTAATTACAAACTAAAATTGTACTGAAATTAATATACGAATAATTTACCAAAAAAAAAGAAAATGCCCTCCAAAATATCAGCCTGCGGCATGGTGCCCATGACACTGGAGGCGTTAATTAAATATTTAAAATATTTTTAATAAAATATTTATTTAAATGGCTATAATTTTTTTTTTTTATTGTTTATAAGACTTTATTGTATAAACTTATTCTAAATTATGAAAAAAACACATAAATGAAGAAATCTTATCTAAAATAAAAACTAATAATCTAAATAGAAAGCTAAAAATACATTTAATAAAAATACTTACCTACAAAAAAAAAAAAAAACCTTATAAAAAGAATACCCCGTCGAGCAGGTCTGTCTGCGGCATGGACCCCATGACGCTGGCGGCGTTCCCTCTTTGGATCGCAATGCTGATCCTTTGGGAAAAATAGGCGCCAGCTCTGGGGTCCCCAGAAGCGTGGATCAATTGAGACGACAGGGTCCTCATAAATTGCTTCATGTCGGCTGACCAGGGCCCTAAGGTCTCCACCGCAAGCGCCGCAAAATGATAGTTTTGTAACAAACTAGAATACTTGCGGCGCTTGAGGATCTGAGCCTGATCAGCCGCAGCACCGGCCGAGGTGCGTGTTACCTGAATGTGGGACTGGGCGAACGTATCTACGCATGTCACGTCCCACACCAGGGCCCTACCTAGTTTCCATGGCACCAATGTAATGGCTATAATTGCCTTTATTGTATAAACTTATTCTACATTATCAAAGAAACACACAAATGAAGAAATCTTATCTAAAATAAAAACTAAGATGAAACGAATCATCTAACTAGAAAAGCTAAAACTACATTATTTAATTTACAAATTTCAAAATATTTAATAAAACATTATTTGATTTGTGTTTCACAAAATCTTCAATAACATTTTTTTATGTATCATTACTGAATATTTATAATCTCTATTTAGATAATATCTCCACTCGTTATTTTCTACCTAGTAGGTATATTTCGTACTAATATACTTAGCAATTTTCTATTATTTCGTCTTAAATTGCGTAGCGATTTTCTGGTAACATAGTTGCGTTGTTAATTTAAATTAAGTTTTACTATAAGGTAATGAAAACTTCCCCTTCCTTTAACAGAAAAACCACAAGATGCCCTCACAAAAGGCAGATAAGGCGCTTATTTTAAATTAAACGCTTAATTCAGGCAATACGTTTAAAAACAATACACTTAGCCTGCAGCATGCAGCCTTTATCTATGTTGTAAATTATTGTTAAGCACACAAACG
This sequence comes from Thaumatotibia leucotreta, assembly GCA_025490895.1. Taxonomy (NCBI): domain Eukaryota; kingdom Metazoa; phylum Arthropoda; class Insecta; order Lepidoptera; family Tortricidae; genus Thaumatotibia; species Thaumatotibia leucotreta. The sequence continues at coordinate 30,646 of JALPQI010008000.1, read as the reverse complement.
CCTTTTCAAACCATACAGTTTTAAATGTATAAAGATTCCTGTAGCGCATACGTCTATTCAAATTTCAGCAACGGAGATATCACACAAAATGTAACGGTCGTACAAGAGTTTGTTGCTTATTGAGCTTCTGCCATTTTGGTTTGCAGTAGTTCTAGCCTCGTTAAGAGGTAAATAAATTGGTAGAGTTGATATGTATTGGAAATGTTAAACTTATAAAATAATCCGTAAACCTATACGTCCTAGATGACTATTTCATATAACTTTTTAGTTATAGTTTCGCCACGTCCGTCTGTCCACCTGTCCGTCTGTCCGCAGTATAGCTCATGAATAGACCGTTAGTACTAAAAATTTGCTACAGGTATACATATTAATCACATCGACAAAGTGATAAAATAAATTTTTTTTTTCGGGTACCTCCCCTACACCTAAAGTGGGGATGATTTTTTTATTTTGCTGTAATCCTACAGTGTGGGGCATCGTTGAATAGGTAATTTAAAAGAAGTCTGTAAATAAAGATTTCTTGGTGAATTCAATATCTTCGGAGATAACCACTCCAGTAGAAAAAAAATTGTGTCCCCCCTTTTAACTTTTGATCCATGAGTTCAAAAAATATGAATGAATCATGAATTTACAGAATACTTTAAAATAAAACTATTTCAGCCCAGCAGTTTTTGAATAACTACGGAACCTTACACTGAGCATGACCCGACACGCTCTTGGCCTGTTTTTTTTTCTTAAGCGTTAGAAAGAGAATTTCCCTAAAACAAACTAGTTACCCTTAACCCGCCGCAAGCTGTCAAGTCGACAACAAAGGGCAACTCCACACTGTCATTGTCTCACTACTGCTTAATTGTTTTTCCATGTTGGACGGTTTTATCTACGTAATCGAATTTTCATAAGATTAGGGGTTGGGGTGATACACAGACTACAGTTTGAAGGCGACTGCTCAGTTTCAAGTGTAAATTGAGATTAATTGTCATTCGATGATCAAGGGAATTACTTACAGCAACTTCATTTTTTCTCCAGTTCTGTATTGTTGATTGATATTTTCTAACTAATACAGCATTAGAAAAATCGCGAGTACATAGGGAACTCTATATTCTTGAATTATTATAAGAAAAGTATTCAAAATAATTCTCCACGTGACTGTAAACGAAATACTAGTTATCATACACATAATCATGAGCAACATAAAATAGCCAGACGGATGTGATAAAGGACTACATATTCAACACAATTGTTGAAGCTGCGTAACTCTTATCTCAGAGCAATGCCCGCAATTTTAACAAGTTCCGATAACGGTTGATTTAACGCACTCGGCACTCGACTAATGCAATTATTGCAATTTATCGGGAAATTAAATATGGTCGCCGCGACCCTTACTAGCGCTCGAAATTTATACCCCTTGCAGGAAACTATGCAGACATTCCAGTATTGAAAAGGCTTAATCAGGAGCCTGGTTATAGGAATTTCGACCCGATGTGTATTTCAAAAGATAGCTTTTTTCTCTGAGGTCGCGATTTAAGACTGTTACCTATTTTTAAGTGGGTAGTTTGCTTATTTTTCTCGCGGCTTATGTTGTCTGTGTTGGCGGCGGGAAATAAATTATTTGTACCCCTAACACCTTGCCGGGACGGGAGCTGATAGCGTCATTTTTATAAAAGTGTAATGCGGTGCTTGGTGTGATTGCTGGCGGCGTGATTTGCAGCAGATGCTTCTTCTTTAAATCGGAAAGTATATTTACACAACAAATACTACGAGTAAGGTGTATTTTGAAATATCTGAATCTAGTTACGTGACTTGAATGATTATCAACTTGGGCGATGTAGCTTGGATCAATGACTTAGATGTTTGATGTGTTGTCAATATAGGATCCAAGAAGTCAGTACATGTGTGTATTACATGCGTTTAACCCATAGAATCAAAGGCTCAAAGGATTAATATTGTTAGATAGTAGACATACCTACGTTTTAAACTAAACATTACTTTATTTATTTGCAGATAAAAATAGTAGGTACATTATACAACATGCCCTAATTTTTATAATTTTAACTAGACTTCGGATCGACTTAATCCCTTCCTAGTTAAAAAAATATGAAATATTTAGATGTATGTAATGTACATTGTGCATAATATGGACTTAGTTAGGTTGGTAGTTTATCATTGATGACTCGTCGCCGCAAATATGAGGAATATTATTTTATCAATCGTCTGTAAAAATTTGGTCACGTAAAATGAAATAATTACATAAATGTCCTAATTAATTTCAATCACCTGTAAAATTAAAAGCAACTGGCATTGCAAGCTCAAATTCACTTTGGAGATAACAAATCTAAAGTTCGTTGATGCCACTTTAAACCGGCTGCACGAAAGCACGCAACGATGAAAACTTTTAAAAGTTCAGTTTGAATTTACGCGTAGAATAACCTTAGTGAAATACGAGTATGACCTTGAAACGGCCGCTAAAAGGTAAGGTCTAGGCTATTGTAAGGTTTAAAGCCCTTGTGGCTGCATTTCATTGAAAACTTACTGAAAACACTCGTAAATATTTATTTTAATATTAGGTTTACCGAAACTTAATTAGGCATATTTTATGTGCATTAAAGCGCTAAAAGTTCTTATTTGTGTTATTATTTTACGTTCAGTAACTGCGTAGTTTCGAGCGGCTTTATTAAAATGATTTACATACTTACTTGTAGTTAATCTTATCAATTAATGCAAAATTGCTAACATGTATTCTACCAATCATCAGTGGTTCTTTCACAAGTCAATAAAATATTTACAATGACACCACTTAATAACATCATAGAACGTACGTAAATCATCCAATACTCTAATAAATGTCGCGTATATAAATTGAAATACTTCACAAAAAACATCATCAGCCTATTATGTTAGTCCCCTGCTGGAAAAAGGCCATTATGTTGTTTATGCTTAGTCTATGCGTATAGACGCATTAGGAGGCAAATGCCCATAATCACCACGCTGGGCAAGCGGGTTGGCGAATGTAGTACCTACCTAGTGTGTCTACTATGACGATGCCGGTGCCCATCATCAATCTAATACTTCAAAATAATGTATGTGCCTACTCTTTTTTAATATCATAATCAATTTACAGTAATAATCAATACAAGCAAAGATTATTTGATATAATAATTTTTTGCGGCCTAGTCCGTAATAGAAAGATATGTAGTTCAATTCACACAGAATATTATTAATATTTTCTTCGGTTACCGGCGCGACGATTACACATGAAATACAACTATGAAAACGGATAAACTCGCGTATATTAACTAATTTTAACTTCATTCCGACGTTTCGAACACTTTACAGGGTTCGTGGTCTGCGGATCACATGCTGGGTCATCCGTGGTCTTATCAATTTAACTCTCGGTCAACGGTCAAACGGTCTTATAAGACCGAAAAACGACAATTATCGGCTTGGTAAGTTATGAGACGTTTATGAATAAGGGGTTTATGCCCGTTTTCACCGACAACCCGTAAACTGTCACTTAGCTAAGAGAGACTTAAGTTAAGGCTTCCCTTAAATCGACTCCCAACTTAAATTTTGTTTCACCAGCGTAAGTGTAACTTAACTAGGGGCTTCTTTGCTAAGTAACACTTTTTTTTTCTAAATTTACCGTAAAAGTTTCGGTGATTACCGATTCATTTAATTTTATTAGAAATATTGAAATAATAAACAAAAAACTATTCTAGGCACTTTATTATAGTTATTTATCCCTAAATTGTCCAAGTTTATTCAAATATTCGTAAATAAAATGGAATACAATTGCGGAGTTTTGGCTGAATACTTATTTCCGTTGTTTAAAAAGTAAACGTCAACTCGCTGTCAGTTGTCAGTGTCAGTAATTCAGTAAATATTCGCACTAATATTCGTAATTCGATTCGCGCGTTCGTTTCGTGCAAGTTTCGTGTGACTGGATTTGTGAAAGTTTGAAAGAAATGGCAGAAAAAGGAAAGCGAGAATGATATTTTCAATATCTTCAATCGCGTCTAAATTATCCAACAAATTAAAAATATCGTCCATTGCGGTTGAGTGAGTAAAAAAGACCATGCAAATTGGCGGCAAACTATCAGAAAAAAATAATTGAAGTTTTTTAAATGAACCGCCACTTAAACTTAGGAGGTCCATAGTCGGGCCCGTAAGTTTAGGGGACCACTTAGGGCTTTAGGTGACAGTTGACGCTTGGTGAAAACGAATTTACAGTTAGGGGTTTCTTAAATTTTTCTAAGGGACACCTAAACTTTAGGAGATGTCGGTGAAAACGGGCATTTTAGAGTTTTATATCAACACAGTGAGAAACGGAACATAATTAAATACAGAGTTCGTGGTCTGACCACGAACCCTGTAAAACACTTTACAGGGTTCGTGGTCTGCGGATCACATGCTGGGTCATCCGCACACCACGAACCCTGTAAAGTGTTCGAAACGTCGGAATGAAGTTAATAGTATTTTATGCAATAGTGGTATTATAAGGGTCAAAAAGTGCAAGCGGCGTGAGTTGCGATACGAGCCCGAAGGGCGAGTATCGCAATTTAAGACGTCGCGAGCATTTTTTGAACTAGTAATACAACGTTGCATACTATACTTTTTCTACGACTAAGAGGCAAAGCATACACAGAACTCATAAAATATCCTATATTACTGAGCGCCACACACGTATTCCAGTTGTCACCAATAAGTCATAGTTTGTATAACTAATATAACATTTATAGCTCATCCCTACCTGCATTCCCAAGAAGAGCAGGCAGAACATTAGAAATTAATGATGAAAAACTCATATTTTAGATAGATTTTAGGCACTCCACAAACTTTAATGCAAATCGACTCAAATCAAACCGAGCGCTATACTAAACTGTGGGCCGTCCACGAACTTCGAAATTCACAAAAGTCGAGCATCCGTCTCCGTTACTCTAATAATAATTTTGTTCAAGTGACAGAGACAAATGATCGAAACTCAATTTCGAAGTTCGCGTCAGGACTTTCAACTACTAGCGGAAAGCGGGAAGGTTTTTTTTAATGCAGCTGTCATTGTCTATGGATAACTTTGCTTTTAAAATCGTGCTTACTTGCCTGTGATAAAAATACTTTTACATAATATGAAATTAGTTATTGGTACAAAAATATAATATATCAAATTAAAATAATTGAAAAAACTAATTTTCATTCTATTTTCTAAATATTTAGTTAATAATTTTAATTATTGTAATAAATAATCTCGTACTAATGTTGGTAGCAGTGTAAAAACTCGAAGATGGGAACAAATCCAATATGGCGTCCATCATGGGTGTGATGTGGCAGTCTGTGGCAGACCGCAGTACGTTTTTGAGTCTGTTCGGAAAGTGACGACGTTTGGCAGCGAGAGCCGCCCATATATCTCGCGTGCCTTCTCTTTCCGAACAACGCTGCGACATTACGATACTGGCTGAGAGTGCGTTTTTGAGAAATAGACTATAGACTTTTGACAGATGTAATTATGTATATCTTTACAATAGTGTGCGTAGCTATGTAACTAGCAAAAAAAAGGTCAGGAGTAGAAAAAATTAGTTAATTTACGCGAGTTTATCCGTTTTCATAGAATATTATTACTTAATATAAAAATAAAATTTCAGTGACAGACGGAACGAAGGCATAGTAATTTAATTATGTTCCGTTTCTCACTGTTTTGATATAAAACTCTAAACCCCTTATTCATAAACGTCTCATAACTTACCAAGCCGATAATTGTCGTTTTTCGGTCTTATAAGACCGTTTGACCATTGACCGAGAGTTAAATTGATAAGACCAAAAGGGACTAACTAGTACTATAAAAAACTACTACTATAAAAAAAATAGGCTTAATAATATAATAGACTTGCTAAGTAGACGTTGACGTTGACACTGGTCTAATGTGACCGCCGGGGCGGAACACCAAACGTGCAAAAGGGAATTCCGATATCGGCCTCTAGCTCCAACTTAGCGTAGCTGGTCGCCTTAAACCAATGTCATGGCCAAGCCATTAAGGTTAGGTTTCAATCGGCATTTATAAAAAGGTAAATTATATTCACTCGTTCGTATCTGTGGCATATGGAATCGTTACCTCAACACTTGATTGTGTCGCTCACATAATGTAGGGCTTAATTTGTTATTGTTATGCTCTAAATCTACTAGTGCCTAACCGCGGCAGCGGACGTTTCAATCCGTCCTCTAATTAACTCAGTTAAGCCGATAGTGCTGACCAATGGCGATGCAAGCCACTTAAATTGCTAATAGCTTTGGACGCGGTATCCTGACATATAGTTTTACTTTATTTTATAGTTCGGTGCTGATAAATGTCTTGCGTCAAGGCAAGCAATCATAAGCCATTACTTCTTCTTCTCAGTCGCTCCCTGATGGCCGAGGATCGTGACCAACAATGAAATTCTTCCACTTGACGCGGTCTAGGGCTTCACGCATATCGGAGTCGATGAAATTGACAGTCTAGTCAACTGAGAGAACATTGTCATCAATTTTCATTCACTAAAACGGTAATGAAACGGTAAAAGGGTAATGAATAAAAGTCAGAAAATTAAATTAAATATCGTTATTCCAAACATACCTACCCGACAACATCAACAATAACATTATAATTTATGTGGTTTTATTTTCTGCTACATCACTTATTTATGAATAAATTCAGTTTCCCCGTTTTAAATTTCGTATTTTTCTCTAAATTTCTAACTAAATCTATTTAATTATAATTAATTTATGAGCATTTTACGTTTTGTTATTTGTCAAATTAACGCTACTTCGTGCTACGTAACGCTTCCACTCCACTATGTAACGCTTACTCACTAGTGATTAAAATGCGATTTTACCCGCTGCACTTTACGAGTTAGTGATGGGAAAAATAATTTGCCATCTCCAAAATCATCCGTTCCTGGGTCTACATGCTGTGTAATTTCGTAATATAGGTCGTACAATAATTAGGACAAAATTAAATGATGTGGCTCGCAAAATCGCCGGTGGGCTTTGTTAGGCTCCTTTGAAAGCCCCCATATGTGAAGTGATGGCCGCATCCATACAAATAGGTATCCAATGTAAGCGTTTCCCCGTTTCCAATTTCGGAATTGCAGGATTGTGATAAAATGTACTGGATATTATGTAGTTCTTGCCATCGGTGGCCAATTAAAGTTTTCTGAGAAATGCTTCGATTCTTAGGAATCACATTTTGAATCTTATTGAATATACGTAGTATAATCTCAAAGTTTATCAGGCCTAATGTACAAAAGTCTTGCTTATTACAAAGCCTAATTAAAATAAAATTCACTTATAATAGAATTAATAAACAGTAGTAACATGATCAAATTCATCAAAATGTTATTAAAATGTTATAAAGGTTAAGGTAACTGAAATTATAAATACTCTAAAGTACTACCGATTTAAAAAAACTAGTAAAAAAAAGATTGCAACATTGTATAAACTTATGTAAAATAATTTAATTTCATTATTTCTTACACGGGTGTATGTCTGGGCTCAATGCCTACATTAGTTTATAATAATTAACAATATATTGGATTGGATAAGAATATAAAATGATTATGTTATGACATTCTAGGTCTATTAACACAATACATCATGTATTTTACATTGTAATTTGTATTTATGACTCTTTCCAAAACAAATTAAAAATTGATATATGTATTGCATAACGTAGCGTAGGTACATCTCCATCGGCCTGAAGACTAAATATTTATACAGTCAACTCCATCTCCATCCAATTTCTATGTGAAGCATATGACATATGACGAATAGCTTGGTCGACGATTGCTATCGATTGGTACATTACGTGCTCTTTAATTGTATCGTCAGTATCTTTGAAGGTGCCCATCGTAACATAAGTATCTTTCATATAGAACACTTGACAAACGCCAAAGATATATAGTATTTTATATAGTACGTATTGTGAATTTTATATAAAATGCCCAAAATCGATGGAACGGCATTGTTTTGTTTGAATTCCGTATTCTCTAACCCCTTCGCTGCGAGAGCCAAGCCAAACGTTAACGACTTAGGGTAGCCATCTAAATGGAAATGCAAGAACCGGACGGAATAGAACGGTCGCTATCTAAATCGTCATCGGACACGTGGTGACGCGTCTTCCGCAATGGTTCACCGTTTAGGAGGCAGATTGAGAGACGTTTTATATGATACCAGTCTGATTTCGACAATACAATATTTGCACATCCAGTTGGGCATTATGATTGCTAGCGAAAAGGCACTACTCCCTGATATACGAGATTAGCCCTGTAACTATGGAATAAAAATAACCAGTGATTCTTTAGAGCATCTACAATAAACATCATATTTTAAAAAATCCTAAGACAATTCAGAAAAAAAAATTCAAAGTACCTCGAGTTAATGTATCCCATCACCACGTGATCATAGCGGACAAGTTAAAGCATATCATTAATAATCTAATAATTAATTATTTTAAGGTTGTAATACCTTCAAAACATTAAGTACAGATGTCGCTAGTGATTAGATTCACAATAACATTGGAAAAATTCGCTGTGATCGCCGGAAGGTCGTCTGGTGTAATTGGTAGCACGTTAGACCGGCAATCCAGAGGAAGCGGGTTCGAATCCCGTGACAACCAGAGCCTTTCGCAGTTGATTTTTTCTATGGTAAGCACATCTGTTACGACATTGTGGGAAAGCATATTATTTTGAAGTAAAATCTTCTGTAGATACTGGCCAATTTTAAATTTTATAACAACCATATTACCTTTCCCTGGTAAATTCAACTTCATTTTCGAATGTCACAATAAAAATGTCACAGAACACGAAACGCAACGGCGTCACATGATAATCAACAACTGCAAGGTAAATATTAACACAGAGTGCTTTAATTCCATTATTGACTGTACAAACCCAGCCTTCAACATCCAATGCACAACTAGCCTAGTAGCTTTAAGGTCTCTTTTCAAACGACACAATTTAAGTTGAGTTCGAAATTGTTTGTACTGATTCAAAACAGCGCGCGGTCCGATTTGTAAAGAGACGTTTTAAGCATTTGACACACAGGCGTACAAATTGATGTTTGACGATTAGTTTTTGTCGCTATTTGTCGTTATCGATATAACGGCACTGGTAATTGGTGATTACTGCATGTCATTGTGCCGCAAAGTTGTTGTCTGTTACGGTCATTATTGAATTGTCGGTCACCTTTTCTTGATCGGCCATCAATGTTTATTACATTCGTAGGTAATTTATTTACATTTTATAACTACCTAGGTATACGGTCTATCAAATTGACAATTATTCGGATAAATATCTGGGCTGCTTCAGTATGCGTTGAATTTGACTGAGAAGAAAATTAAACGACAAGGCTGGTTTTATACAATACTTTCTATAACAAGATTGTCAACATGTCACTCGGAATCACATGTATTTTTTTGTCAAATTCATATATGCAGTGTTTTACCGTGGCCCGGGTCTTTAAGTGAATGAGTATACACATTATGTATCGAGTTGATCTACAGATGAAAAGTGTATAGATAAAAAAACTATCATTTTCCTCTAGTCTACACATTTATTTCGTAATCATTCGTCGATGTCAGTCAAAAAGCCCAGCAACTATAACAGGTAACTTAATCGTGTGATTCCAACGTAATAGTGTCAAAGTTCAGAACGAATTCCAATTTTGAAGCGTTCTTTTTTTAAACAGATGGACGGACGCGATAATTATAGGGCAGCGGACTGACGCTGACGGGCAACCCGCTCAGATAGTGCAAAGAATGAATAGAGTGGAGACTAGACAATTTTGTATGAGCGATTTTGAAATCCACTTAGACTAATATATGCATATATTTCTGACAGTCTGAATTAATATCAAATGGACACAAAGGAAATTAAAGAAAGGAGATTTTAACAAACAGAGAAAAACTAGGTCACCTTGACATCAGAAAAGTGTAGTAGTTTAAGTACTTTTGACTCAACGTCTACTGGTTGACGACAAATACTTTAGTATTTGTCGTCAACTGCGCTGAATTAGTTTGTTTGAAACAATAACAAATCTAATTTCACACTGTTTGTAGGACTACTGGTAGTACTGGTGAAATTTATTGATGGATTAATTTACTGTAGTCAATCAGAACCTTGTTCCCGCACTAAATACTTCGAGAATCGATCAGTATTTTCCCCCATCATTGTCAAAAAAACAGTCCTTTCTGTTTAAAGTATATTCTCTACACTGACTGACATCGCGTTGGGTAATAGGTGCAATTACATCACAATTTACACGTCCCACGGCTAATTTGATTTGTTTGTCACCCATTAATGATTATTTTAAATGCCCGATTGGCAGAACGCAAAACGGAGGGTCGGAAGGGTTTTTTTATGAGGTTTACTCGTCGAAGGTAATTATATTGTTTGGTGACGGTAAACAAAAACGGTTCACGTTTATGAATACTTACACGAAGAAAGCAATTTCAATGCATGTATTTAAATAACGTTCGTTGAGTGTAAGCAAATGTAGTTATGCGACCAGTTCGACTACATTTTTTGGGGAAATATGCCTGTTTTAATTCTATGGGAATTTGCCAGATTCTTTATAAAAGTCTTATCCGCTTGACTACCTTTTTTTGACAATATATGAATTGTAGTTGCATAGCTGCACGCATAGGACTAAAAATAACAAAATTCATAATTCACTCGTAACTTGTTTTATTATAGGTATCCTTATATAGGTATTGTGTCTTGAAAACACATAATATTTTAGAGTTTTTCCTTAGGAGCCTGGTAAATTTATGATACATTATTATTATACACGAAAAAGACCCAAGTATGCGGATACAAACCATTTGAGAATATTGTCCATACTATACTAGGAAAGTTAGCAGGAATGGCACATCATTGATTAAGGCTGCGTTTCGACCAGAGATGGGCGAGGATGTTTTTCCATACAAATAACACCTCGCTCGAGTCATTAATAGATGTCATTTGTATGAAGACACATATATAATTCCCGCCAAGTTTCTTACCGGTTCTTCTTGGGTCAGCGGTGTAGGGTTCGAACCGGAAGTAGTTTTAATAACTAGACGATTCGAAAGAGTTTGTTACTATTCCAATTTGAATAAAGAATTATTTGACTTTGATATGACTTTGACATCCTCGCACATCTTTGGTATAAACGCAGCCTAATTGCAAGACGACGATGATCAGGTGGTTTATGATGGCCACGCGTTTGCCGTTTATCGTGCTACTCGTCACTTTCGCACTCGCATACTTGTTAGAACCTGACAACAACGACAAACGATTAAACACGGAACCATCATAAGCCTACAGATCGTCTAAATACATAAATAGCCCTGCAAAGATCAAAAATCATAATTTTTGTTACTCCGATCATATCTTTTTCGGAGTGACGGAGACAAACGGTCGACAATTTATGTTTTACGTAGTTTGCGGTAGGCTTACACGTGCAAAAGCTGTGAGTACTAACTGTTTCATGTGTGTAGTCTGATTCCCACCTTGTCTCACATGGATATTGTCATTTTCATAAGTGTGTATGACAAATACCCAGTAGGTATATATCACTATATTACCTACCTACGTGTATTTTATAGCATAATTGTCTACTTGTAGGTAGTGTTCTTTAAAACTTTAATAACACTAATTAAAATAGTTTTATAGGATAGAGTTCCACGCAATGCGCTAAATATCATTCAGTTTTGTGGTATAAACAACAATGTTATAATTATACTTCTTTCATCGTGTTCTGCGATGCGATCACACATGAAAATTACACGACCTCGGAATTGATTCCCACCGATTGAATAATAAATTACAAAAGAGCATGTACATTTTCCCGCTTTTTACGATTTTATTTATTATTCCGTGCTCGTTGTAAATTTTTTTAAGCATTTTTAATGTCTTTTTGCCAGCGTTTTTGCTGAGGTTGCCTATGGTGGACAAATTTAATATTCAAGTGCATTGTCGCGTATGTCGATTTTATCTGAGGTTCGTGAAAAAAAATCCACCACCCTCAAAATAGTCCCTCATAGATCGTGCCCAATGTATTATGAGTTGGGAAGTAAAGGATACGTTAGGTTTTACTCGATGAGTAAAATCATTCTATCGCGCTCGCTCTGACATTATTGTAGCGTGCTCGATGGCCAGCTTTACGTAGGTACATACCAATCGAGTAAAACTTAACGTTACCGATACTTGCAAAGTCATGCTACAATTTTATCATGAACCTGAAAATAAAAACAAATTAATTTTTAATTGGGGCGAAACGATCATTCGATTACTCGATTAATTAATAATGTTAATTTATCAGTTTTATCACATCGGATGTCATAATGGAATTACGTTTTAAAAAAAAAACCTTTGATGTAAATATATTATGATGATGGCCGGATGTGTTGACGTGTATTGCTTCTTTTCTATATGCAACTAATATCCAAATGCATAATACTTATATTACTATTTCTAAACGAACCGTTTACATAGTTATGTTAGTGGGCACGAGTATGATGGCGATACCATCGCTTGAACCATCTAACCTCGCTTTAACGGTGTGGCCTACAGTCACACGGAACCAAATTATGGTATTTTTGATATACATGTAAGCACAGTTTTATATAAAATATTGGTTGAAAATATCACACGTTTCGCAACATTTTACGAGTATTTGTACACTATTGGAATTCTGGACCACCATATCGAAACCATATCGAAAAAAAAAGTAAGAAATTTCTACAAATATTATTTTTTTATTACGTTACTTAGACATAGTTCCTGGGTGGTCTAGGGTTCCAATCGGTTGACTGTAGAAGAAGAAGAATGGTCGTTTAAATAATGCCATTAAATTGGGTATGTTCGTCACAAATAACTCACAATGACAAGTCTTCAACCCACTTTTTGTATTTATTTTTAAGACAGAATTTTCTGCTCTACACAATGGCTAGGAGGATAGAACGCAAGATTTTGTCAATTTAAAGGCTAAGGTAGGTAGATATTAGGTACTGCAATATTTAGAAACGATATTCTCACTTTTAATTTACTTGTAGAGAATATAGTATTATAAAAAAAATATTTATACATATTTGAGTGTTGAACGGTTCAACGCCTTCAGACGTGTGACACTAATACTTTACTCGTGTTATGATCATTCTAAAGAACAAATGGCAGATTATATTAAATGAAATGTTTTATGTGATAGAGGAAAGCAAATACATTAGTAGACGAAATGTCATAATGGTATGTTTTGAAAAAAAAAACGTGTCATCGACAAGTAGCTCATTTCATTGGCTATAACAGAAATATGTATTCTAAATTTCTTACACCACGGTGTAACAGTCAGCCCGTACCAATGAAACGGTACCGATTCTCTAATACCGTCTAATTGTTTAGTCGATCGATCTCCGATGCGCCGATAACTCGGACAGCACCGTACCCAATGATTTTTTATCGACTGGCCCATTAGTTTAATTATCGAGCGTTTTGAAGATAAGCTAGGCTCCTCTTTTTCATTCTAAAACAGCTCATGTACCGACACTTTCGAAATATTTTTTACCTTTTTATCAGAATCTTGGAGTACTGAACTTGTGCTTTTGAATGAAGATTTCGCTCTGGGTTTTAGTCCTTGATGTTTGTATTATATAATATACACATGTATAGTTCGAGAAATATAAATTGAATGTTTATTTTTACTATAATGAAGGTAAAAAGTTACCAATTTATATTTCACAAACTATATAGGTACGTAATGATGCTATGACTTGCTTACAACAAGTGTAGTTTTGTTGTTTTCAATATCAATACACAAAATCATGTATGTTTTTTTTTCGTTTTTAAGAAAGCGCGCTTGGTTATTACAATTGTTAAAATTTTACTGTGTTAGTTGAGAATGTTACAGTAATTACCTACTAATAAGAAAATTGCCTTAAGCCTGAAACAGGTACTTAATCGTTATAATAGTTATAGGTACCTACTTCTTCTAATATTATATCCATAATGCGACTAGACTAAAAACCTCAGTATATACCATAAATAACTTCCAATTAAATATTGTAATTGCTGCCATATATTTCGGCACGGGCTAGGCTAAAAGTCGATAAAATTTAACGCGCTCCATTTGTTTTGTCGATACGACTGGGAGCTACAAAACTAATTAAAACAATTAACTGTTGCAGTCTAACTACAGACTAACCAAAATTGTATTAAAAAAAAATCCTATTTTCATAATATTTTCTTCGGTTACCGCAAGTATTACACATGAAATCATCATCATTGGCCTGGAACATCTATAAAAGATGATTTAAGCGTCCAGCGTCCGTTCGGGTTTGGCACTTACGGGTGTGACTAAATAGAACGATACGGGAGCGGCAGCCGCCACCGCACTTCGCACAAGTAAATGCAGTGTTAGTCGAATTGGGAGGAAAGGCAGCGCGCTGGTGTCTCAACTCTCGCCTAGCAGAAAGGAGATCAAACCAGGCGCTGTCGTGTGCAACAACGCCTTTGCTTAGTCTCCCTCCAATGGTCTCTATCCTGTGACACATCCTCCCAGCTGCTGTGATCGATGCCGAACGAAAACATGTCACGTTTCAAGCTGAAATATGTTGCCATTATATTAGGCAGACAAAGAGGAATATCACTACTAGGATGAAGGAGCACATAGCTGATGTCAAGCACCGTCGACAACAGTCTGCGGTTTGGGAGCATGTCATGGATGGACCAAATCATTCTATTAAGTTTGACAAGCCTTTGGTTCTCGTTAAGGAGAAGAGGCACATTCCTAGAATGTTGCGTGAAGCCATTGATATAATGAAATGTCCAAACTTTAAAGGGATCGAAAGAAGCTTGTTCCTAACTAGTGCGCAAAAACGAACTTTGCGCACGCTTCGCGCGCGCTTTTTTCTCTTTTTGACGCACTTGTTATGAAAAAAATCGTCCCTTACACGTGCAAAATCTTTTATTTAACTCGGGTGATTGTCGTCCTCGTTTCACTCGAGCTCCAACTTTCACCCTCGCCGAAAAAAGTTTTCCCGCACTAGTTAGGAAAATGTACTATTCTTTACCACCAGCTTGGGATCCAGTTGTTCATCTGATAAAGGAACAGTCTAGACATAAAACATAAAAAAATAAAAAAATGACATGTGGGTGGATGAGGAGATACGGTTAAAAATGGATTTTTATGATGACATCAGTAATTTGCTAGACATTTACCCAGACAATGATAATTTAATTGAGTTTGTTAATAAATATAAGGTTGTACTTGACAGATTAAAGAGTGAAAAAAGGTGTAATTTTGTAAATAGGCAAATTGGGTGCTCTGAAAATATTAATAAAACGATGTGGCGTATTATAAAAACGGAAACTTGTAATACGTATAGTAAGCCTAATCCCATTGAAATACTAATGCTTACCAGAACCGGTTCTAGTACAGGGCAAAGGGTACTGTCTGATCAAATTAATGACTTTTTTGTTGGTTTGAACAGCTCTGCGGGGAGTCAAATTGATGTAGTCAGGGCATTGTTCTATTTAAATAGGGTTACTATGTCGATTAAAACTAGAATAGGTTTAACTTTATTTACTTTGACGGAAATGAAGCAATCGTTAAGGGCAATTAAATCTAAGCAGTCTACTGATTACTATGACATGTCAGCTGATATTTTAAAAAGGCTTCCAGACAATGTTTTTGAAGTTTTTTGTGCACTTCTAAACCAGTGTGCAATTCTAGGTACATATCCGAGTGCATTAAAAATGGTCAAAGTGAGTCCCATTTATAAGGGTAAGGGATCTAAGGAAGAAATTAAAAATTACCGTCCGATATCTCTAGTTCCATCCTTATCGAAGGTGGTGGAATTTGGGTTATGTGGTAGACTGCTTGATTACTTTGAGGAAAACGGTTTACTACATGAACACCAGTATGCGTATCGTCGGGGTAGGTCGACCGTGGATGCTGCTCGTGCAGTCCATCATCGTGTTCTGCAATATCTTGATCAGGGTAAACATGTGGCGGCTGTTTTTTGTGACCTCTCACGCGCGTTTGACTGTGTTGATCACAAGCTCCTGGCAATTAAGCTGCAACATTATGGAGTTGACGGATGCCTCTTGAGTTTTTTGAAGTCGTTTCTGGAGAATAGAGTGCAGGTGGTTTCCATTGATGGGGGTGCTACCAGGTCTGGACCAAGGGTTTTGCAGGGCTGTTCTGTGCCTCAGGGTTCAGCGCTTGGAAACTTTCTGTTCCTCGTCATGGTAAATGACCTTATCAGCGTCTTTCCAGAAGGTGACTTCGTAATGTTCGCGGATGATGGCTGTGCGATTGTGCATGGGGATACTTTCTCTGATTTGAGGGGAAATACTGAAGTTGCTCTCGAAAAATTGACTGAGTGGTTTCGTGTAAATGGTTTTATGGTCAACCTAAGTAAAACTTTATTAATGCATTTCTGGTTGAGGGGGCAATACCCGATGCCTCTTAACATCACCGTTAATAGCGTGCAACTCCCCCAAGTCCAAGACACGCGGTTCTTAGGTTTCCAGTTTGATGCAGGCTTAAAATGGGACAGGCACATTGATTTGCTTTCGGCCAGGCTAGCGCGAGCATCTTTTGCATTGTCTCGACTTGCCCCTGCCCTTTCGCAAGAAAATATCCGAATGGCTTACTATGCATATGTTAATTCTATAATAGTGTATGGTATTGACCTATGGGGATTGGCTGCTGAGAGGGACAGGGTCTTTGTGATGCAGAAGAGAGCTGTTCGGCTACTGGCTGGACTGCCACCATTTTCCCCGGCGAGGGAGTCGTTTAGGAAATTTAAGATTCTGACAGTGCCAAGCCTCTATATCCTCGAGGTTGGGAAGTATATGTGGAGGCACAGAGATGATTTCCACATGAGACGCCCAGACCAGAGGAAGACATGGCGTGTTTTCAACCCTGTGCCTGCTCGTTTAGCGCGCAAGTCAAACTCTCTATGGGTGGTAGGAGTAAAAGTATTTAACAGGTTGAGCCCGGAAATCAGGGAGGCTTCTTCTTATGAGCAGTTCGTCAAAAGGTTGAAGGAATTTCTCGTTGCCAAGGCATTTTATACTATAAAAGAATTTTTTGACATTTAGGTTTTATAGCATTAAATAATTTTTATGACATAGGTATATAATATTAGTTGATTTGTTTTGGTATAATTATTTTGCGCTTTATTTTATGTGACTTTAATGTGTATATTTTTGTTTTTAAATTTAGTTTATTTATGACATGTAGGTAATATTATTAGTTAATTTATCGAGCATGAATCTGTACAATTTATATTTTATGAATAATTTTATTATGTTTAGATATTAAGGGTTTTTATGTTAAGTGGTGCGAATATCTATAATTGTGATTTTAAAATTAAGTATTTTTATTGTAATTAGGTATTTTAATTGTGTATATTTATTTTTTGACATGTGTTTTATAACATTAAATTATTTGAATTTGAATTTGAATTTGAATAAACCCTTAGGCTGATGTATTTGACGGTGTTGACCAAACCCCCTTTTTAGTACTGGCAATTTTTTCGAAAGTATTTAAATTTTCCTTATGGATCAAAATTGTATGTTTCGGTTTAATGCATGATGATCTTAAGATGTACCACGAATGTTTTTTGAAAAGAGTTGTCCCGCTGAGTTTCTTGCCGGTCCCAATATTGGGATACCTTCCTAACAATAAGTAAATAAATAAATATCTTGGGACATCTTACACAAATCGACCTAGTCCCACGGTAAGCTCAATTCAGGTTTGTGATGTGGGTACCAGGCGACGATATATATAACAGATAGATAGATATAGATACTTAAATACATAGACAGCCATGACCAAGGAACAAACATTTGTGATAAATAAGTACACAAAGAATGCCCTCGCCGGGATTCGAACCCGGAACCTCCAGCTTCGTAGGAAGGGTCACTACCAACTAGGCTACGGAGGCTGACAATGGAAGGAAATACTTCTCAGGCAGAGGAGTAGGGATAGAGCCGGCGTAGATTATTTATTTTGTCTCTTGTTTTCATTCTGAAAATACTTGTAATGAATAACTAGCTTAATTTGCAAATTCAGTATGTACTCGTATATCCACCCTTAAAATGTATTGTCTGCGGTTTAGTAAATTTTTCTTTGTGGGTAGTTTTGTACTTATCTTTCTTATTTTGATGGAGATAGATCTATCAAATTTCCTCCATTGTCAGTCATCCGCAGACCACAACCCTGTAAAGTGTTCGAAACGTCGGAATGAAGTTAAATTTTATCCGTTTTCATAGTTTTATTTCCTATTTGTATTTTAGTGATTGACTTGACATTGTAATTACGTTATTTTAAATGCCTGCTTGAATAAATTATATTTTTTCCTATTCGTTTATAATATAAAACTTATTCCGAAACACTAACTGTTTACATAGTCTGTATCAAACTTCAAGGCCATTTACTGCTTGTAAGTAGAATTTTCTACATGCAGGATTAAAATGCTCAAGGATTTTAAACGCAGCAAATATTATTATTATACAACTTTTTAGTCAGTTCATTACAGTATGCGCTTGTAATTTATGTTTGCCTTAAACGATACATCCCTACGCCCACGCATGGAACATTGTCTAATTAACGCGTTTCTCACCAACTACGAATATTTATGGCCAAATGGTTTCGGTTAATTAAGAAAATTAACAGATTTTTTTTGTACAATGTCGCAGGAGAATTCTTGTAGGCAAAACAAATGTTGATATCTGAATATCGCAAAAGTTTCGAACTTGAGTCTAGTAGATTTTGGGGTGAAACGGGACTTAATCGCGTGAGGTGATGTTAAATGTTATCCTGACATTTCGGGCATGGCGTTACACCCGTGGTTACAGTTGTAACGTCGTGCTCGAAACGTCAATATAATATTTAACGTAACTTTATGCGATATTCCTTCAATAGGTTTAACCACAAAGCATAGATCAAACTTATTATTTATAGATACATATTACGTCACATAAGACTTCAAACCTACTTAAAAAAAGCAACTGAACTTTACCTTAATGAATAATGATGATTTACCTACCTAGAGTTTGCACTTGATCTAAAATACACCGCCTAACACATACGTCGCAATGTTGTGGTTTTAGCGGTACCTATATGTACCAATGAAGTCATCTAGTTAGTGGATACAAGTCTTGTGGTTGACGTGAAACGTGAGTCATAAAAAAGGAATCTTTTGTTTACTATACTAACCATCAAAAACCACATATGGTTCTAGAAAATTAATGGAGCAGAATTCTCAATGTTCTTCAAGCTTGTAATATCGATTTTGTATCGTCTCGAGTCCTGTGGTAGAATTTGATAAATTGTGCTGATTTGACCAATCTTTTTACGCGAATTGTAAGAATAGCGAATTACTGAGTGAAGATCGATCATGGCGTCATGATGTTTGGTGATATAAATAATAAGTAATCATTAGAATGACCCCAACGATATCCCTAATAAGACCCTTTATAGTACTCCAGGAGTTCATTAGTGAAAGAAATCTACAAGTCCTCTACATAAATAAAATTAGACAGCCTCTATAGAGAGGCATCTAATAATAACATCATGTCACGACATCGTGACCTTCAGATATGAGGATTCCACGAAGAAGAGAATATATAAATAAACATAATGAAATTCACCTCTAAAATTGTAACCAAGTCCTGGAAATCATCAGAGTAATGAAACAAGGACGCTTTTATTACAGTACTTTGGCTAAATTGTCAGTTGTTCATCGGTGATTCACATTTTACGCAATCGACTCACAATCGGGCCAGCAGGTCAATGAACCCATGTCCAGATAAAAATTATGTTTTAATATACTTTTTATCAGTTTTTATAAATTAGGTTTTGCATTAATTATAATAATTCTTTATTACGCGACATGAAATGAGTATGATAAAGATAATTTGAATGGCCTATCATGATTCATGTTTACGATTTTATTTAATAAAACTCAAATAATCTGCTTGACTTTGGATTTCTATCGAATTTACTATAGGTAAGCATAAGTCAGTAACATAAACCATTCGAAAATGAAAAAAGTGTTAAATTTATTTCGACGAATTATTTTCTAACCCATACATATACAATTATACACCTATAGCTAATATACCGCTTTGATTTCATTTTGATTTTTAAATTTTTAGCATAGAAGTTAAGCCATATTCGGTTTGAATTGAAGTAATCTTTCACAATATGCTATAATGATCTTAAAAGTTTCTTGTTAGTTACCTAATCCAATGTATTATCACAAAAATGAGCAATTACGTAAAAAAACCGTACCGGATTTCGGAACTTTGACCTATTTGACGATTCTTATTTCTTATCTGATCCATCATGATATGCTAATCCTTTAAATAAAAGAGTTGATTTTATCACTGCCATTCATTAGGTTCTTGAGCATTGTAATCGATATCTACATGACTTTCTCTTCCATTAATATTATCTTGCTTCTTTACAATGGAATACACAACCGGACTTAGCCACGCGTTAGTTGAAATTTGGCTTATATTTTTGTTAAGTCATTATTGTTAAAGTGACTTGTTGACTAACAATCGAGATAAAATAACGTGTGTATAATATTTTCGAATTTGTCTTTCAAGAGTGATTGACACTAAACCGTACCTATCTAACATAACTCTAAGGAAAATCAAAATATATATTAATAATTGTTCAAATATCATAAACACTGCATAATGTATTGGTATGACTTAAAGGCCGGCTCTTAACGATCAATTGTGCATGTGCGTAGCAAAAAATATAGTAACTGTGCATTGTTTTTGAACGTTTAGGGTTTGTATTGTGAGTTTCTTGGGACAACAGTAACAGGAGTTTTCCGTTGCCTCCTGCTCCTCATTTCTTGGAGCTGTTTGTATTCCAAGGTGAGTAAAACCTCTTCCAACCTCTGATTAGGTGAATGGTTGTCCCGCCAGTGACTCAGTTGCCATTGTCCCGTCTAGCAGGGAGCACCGTGGTTGCTGGGTCTCACCACTGCCACTGGCGCGTGCAGTAGGCTTATGATGGTACCGTGTTGTCGTTGATGCTGTCAGGTTCTAACAAGTAAGTTCGAAAGTGACGAGTAGCACGATAAATGGTAAACGCAACGCGTGACCATGGTAAGCAAAAGGTTCTTGGTTCTGTTTTCTCCTTACTCCTGACTCTAAGATTAATTAAGATATAATTATATGCGCCATGAAAATAATGTTAAAAGTAATTGTAGGTCTAAGGCCAGGCCAAAGCGTTGTTCTAACAAGAGTCAATATGCCCATTCAATGTAAATAAGCGCTTCTGGGCCGCATGCACAATGCGTAATAATTTAATTAACACAATTCTGCCATGCTACTACAAGGAGGCAGTATCATGTCAGGAGTAATTTACCCATTTCTATTGTAGGTAACTACTGATAGATAATCATGTAAGACGATCAATACATTTAATACAAAAAGACTTTACCTAATTGAAGGTTTTCATGGATGAAAATAAATGAGACGTATTTATCTAATATGTATAGTATTCTAAGCAAATTATTATGTATCCAAAGAATTGAATCGACCGTTGATTTGTTGGTGTCAATATCTCAGCTACTGCTTTCGATCATCTCTCTACGTGACGATATTTTCATTCTCGCATCTCAAGGTGCGTTTAAACCAAAAGAGCATTCGCTGTTCTAGCGCCCGTTCTACGAAATAAACCAATCACGTTTTGTGTACCGATCGAATTTCGTAGAGTGGGAGGTTAGAACAGCGAATGCTCTTTTAGTTTGAACGCACCTTTAGAACGCTGGCAGATGTTAACTATGCGTTACTTATACTTCCTGCTTCACTAGACTATGGTATGAGTACTCGTCCGTCATGGAATAAGGTTACCCGTCACCTCCTATGCTATCCTTCGCCTTTACATCGAAGTTTTCATTTCTGCAGATCGTAACATTGACTTAATCACACATTTTTCTTATATGGTACTTACAATGTATGTACAATTACCATAAACAAATGATAACAAAACGACCATAATTCGAACGGCTTTAGCCATTGTACTTGCATCTGATAACCTTTGTTTAGTCCGATAAACAACACGAAAGGGTTAAACAACAGTTCGCTATTTGTACTGATATGTGCTTACGTCACACAACTTTTTAGATACTGAGTCTTTGAAGGTATTGTTTAAAGATTTCTATCAGGTCATTGATATTTAACTGTTTGTTATCAAATTCGGTAAAAAAGGAATAACCCCTATATTAAGAAATTATGTGGGAATTTATTATGTTCAGGTATTTTCTTCTGCAAAGTAAACACAAGTTTACTGAAGTAAATAGGTACATAGAGATGTATACCTAATAAATGTTATAATAATAATCAGAACTCTTAAAGTTTGAGGACCACAGTTACATTTCATTGGAGACACGGAGACAATGAGGTTGTCATTTAAGTAAAAATAACTTTTCGTCGTTCTAAATATATGAATAAGAAACCGCCGAAGTGCGAGTCGGTCTCGCGCACGAAGGGTTCTGTGCCAAAACTACAAAACGAGCAAAAAATCACGTCAATACGCCCCTTTAGATACCTATTTTATTCTACTTTTTAGTACCTATATGTTGTTATAGGTGCAACAGAAATATTCTGTTGTCAGAAGTAATATCTGAAATAAAATAAGTAAAAAAAGTTTTAAGTTAAACGGTTTTTATTGCACCAAAAACTAGAAAATAAAAATTTATTGTATCTAACCGTAGATGCTACTTTCTGTAGATTACTCACGTGAAACTATTATCACTGTAGTCTTCCCAAGTCGGATGCTGAAAGCTACGTTTAGCCTCTATGTCAGTGGATTAAGCGTTACCTAATCGGAAACTTTTACCAAACTAAAATAAAAACGTGGGGCGTACGCAATTGTGATTAAGTCACTATAGTTATTTAAGAACACATATAGAAATCAAGACAGGAATAGTGTAATAAGTTTTGTTCCGGCCTTGATAAAAGCTATTTAACTCTGTGGAAGTGATGGAACAGATGGATGATTAATTGCAAAATTAAAGCTACAATTACATATTTTGAACTTGTACGTTTCTTTATAATAACGCCCCACGTTTTTATTTTAGTTTGGTAAAAGTTTCCGATTAGGTAACGCTTAATCCACTGACATAGAGGCTAAACGTAGCTTTCAGCAACCGACTTGGGAAGACTACAGTGATAATAGTTTCACGTGAGTAATCTACAGAAAGTAGCATCTACGGTTAGATACAATAAATTTTTATTTTCTAGTTTTTGGTGCAATAAAAACCGTTTAACTTAAAACTTTTTTTACTTATTTTATTTTCAAGTTTTTAGTGCAATTGTTAAGATAATTTCCGATACTATACCTCCTAGATCAAAGATGTTGTTCATAATATGTAATACAAATTATGCATGCAAAGTAGCGCTTATACTCTCGCGCTTTCATCACGAATCACGACACATATGTAAACGTAATGGACATTATTTTATGTGTAACGGGAGGCGAATCCCTGCTGAATAGATATTTTAAGAAATCCGACACTAAAAAAATGTTATTAAATATCTCGATCGACAAATGAAAACCAAAGGCTGGGCGTGGTTAATGTAAGCTTGAATGCCCGAAGTGTCTCAAATGGACGTGTTATTCATACAATAAGTACCTGACAATAAGGACTATATCAATCAATTTGGTTTATTGAGAAAATCAAGTTCAAATTTGTATATTGTACACATTCTACAAGTCGAATTTCGAGACTATAAAATATAAACTCATTCTCTCAAACCAACCGGAGGACCGCAGGTCTGACGGAAAGTCCGACGTCCGACGTCAATCCATGCAATGTATCAACCGGAGGGCCATAGGCACGACGGCACTATGGCACGCACTATGTAAATCCGAGAGACCCACACTCCCTTTCTATGCTACTGCCCTACGCGACCCCCTCACTCTGTCACTCTATCAGCTGGAGGGCCGCAGGCCCGACGGCTCGCCCTACGCGAACCACTCACGCTGTCACTCTATCAGCTGGAGGGCCGCAGGCCCGACGGCTCGCCCTACGCGACCCCCTCACTCTGTCACTCTATCAGCTGGAGGGCCGTAGGCCCGACGGCTCGCCCTACGCGACCCCCTCATTCTGTCACTCTATCAGCTGGAGGGCCGCAGGCCCGACGGCTCACGCTACGCGACCCCCTCACTCTGTCACTCTATCAGCTGGAGGGCCGCAGGCCCGACGGCTCGCTCTACGCGAATCACTCACTCTGTCACACTATCAGCTGGAGAGCCGCAGGCCCGACGGCTCACCCTACGCGACCCCCTCACTCTGTCACTCTATCAGCTGGAGGGCCGCAGGCCCGACGGCTCGCCCTACGCGAACCACTCACGCTGTCACTCTATCAGCTGGAGGGCCACAGGCCCGACGGCTCGCCCTACGCGACCCCCTCACTCTGTCACTCTATCAGCTGGAGGGCCGCAGGCCCGACGGCTCGCCTTACGCGGCCCCCTCACTCTCTCACTCTATCAGCTGGAAGGCCGCAGGCCCGACGGCTCGCCCTACGCGACCCCCTCACTCTGTCACTCTATCAGCTGGAGGGCCGTAGGCCCGACGGCTCGCCCTACGCGACCTTCTCACTCTGTCACTCTAGCAGCTGGAGGGCCGCAGGCCCGACGGCTCGCCCTACGCGACCCCTTCACTCTGTCACTCTTATCAGCTGGAGGGCCGCATGCCCGACGGCTCGCCCTACGCGACCCCCTCACTCTGTCACTCTATCAGCTGGAGGGCCGCAGGCCCGACGGCTCGCCCTACGCGACCTCCTCACTCTGTCACTCTATCAGCTGGAGGGCCGAAGGCCCGACTGCTCGCTCTACGCGATTCACTCACTCTGTTACTCTATCAGTTGGAGGGCCGCAGGCCCGACGGCTCTCCCTACGCGATCCACTTACGCTATTACTCTATCAGCTGGAGGGCCGTAGGCCCGACGGATCACCCTACGCGAATCACTCACGCTGTCACTCTATCAGCTGAAGGGCCGCAGGCCTGACGGCCCGCTCTACGCGAACCACTCACGCTGTGAATCTATCAGCTGGAGGGCCGCAGGCCCGACGGCTCGCCCTACGCGAATCACTCACGCTGTCACTCTATCAGTCGTGACCCTATGAGTCTATCAGCCGGCGGGCTGCAGTAATGGCATACGGTGCTAAACCGCGGTCGCTTACAATGGGCCTCGTAAGAAGGCTCCAAGTCACCCAAAGGGCAATGGAGAGGCCTATGCTAAGCCGAATCTCGCAGAGCGACTCTTAAGTCGCTCTGCGAGGTCGGATTAGAAATGAGACCAGCAGAACGAAAGTAACCAATATAGCTCTTTATATCACTCACGCTGTCACTCTATCAGTCGTGACCCTATGAGTCTATCAGCCGGCGGGCTGCAGTAATGGCATACGGTGCTAAACCGCGGTCGCTTACAATGGGCCTCGTAAGAAGGCTCCAAGTCACCCAAAGGGCAATGGAGAGGCCTATGCTAAGCCGAATCTCGCAGAGCGACTCTTAAGTCGCTCTGCGAGGTCGGATTAGAAATGAGACCAGCAGAACGAAAGTAACCAATATAGCTCTTTATATCGCTAAACTGATGTGGGTGGGGCTTGTCGCGCGTGGAACCGACGGCCGTTGGGGCGGTAAGGTTCTCGAGTGGCGGTCACGGACCGGAAGGCGTAGCGTGGGTAGCCCCCCCACAAGGTGGACTCATGACCTGGTGAAGGTCGCTGGATGCGGGTGGCACAGGGCCGGTTCTTGTGGTAATCTTTGTGGGTGGCTTATATTCACCAGTGAACGCCTTTCGGCTGATATGATGATGATGATGATGATGATAATTAAATCCGTATGTTTCTGCCTAATGTCTAAAGCAGTACTTCAAAATCTACATATCGCTAAGCCTAGCGGTTGTGGCAGGCAGTAACACTGTAGTATAAGATTTGAGGAGTTGGACATTAGTATTAAATTCGCATGTTTTTACTTCATATTAAAAGAACTTCTTAAAAATCAAGATATCGATAAAAGATAATCCTTGCGGTTATTGTGGGCAGTACTGCAGCATCAGGAGTGAGGAGTTGGAAGTCAAGATTAGGCTGTTAGTATTTGATTATGCCAAACATGCTGTACTTTCATTTTCACGTGTCTAACACTCTCGGTTAAGGTAAGCAGTACGTCTGCAGCATCAGGCTTTGTGGATACAAGGATACAAATATTATAATTGTTCAACTTTCGTATGAATGTCGGTTTTGGTTACAACCCTATCAGCATCCGGTAGGATTAGTAGCTGCACTAGCCATTTCCGGCAGCCATTGCTTTTTTCGTCGAACTTGATTGAACACACGCTGCAGTGTTTAAATTAATTATAACTAATATAAAGCCACATTTCAGTCTAATTCCATTGTAAAACTAAAATTAATAGTGCCAACTACATTGTGCATTGTGGATTTGTGAATGCGGTGAGGTTTTCCCGAGTCCAAGGTGAACGGTCAGACGAGCTCGCACGTTTTCTGCTGACACGGACGCCCAGGATCGCTGGCCATCCACACGGACCTCATCCTCATCATTTAAGGTATGTAGTTGTGCACTATCGTTTCGGGAGTAATTTTCTTCATCAGTTTGCATTTCGGTAAAATAGAATTTCTCGTTTCGAATTTCATAAAGATATTTTAAAGTTTTCATACAGTCCATTTATTAATTAATACAACCCAAATCAATGGTCATTCGGCCGGATACTTTGAAAAGTTGCCTATTTTAACATTAGAATATCATTATTTGTCGATTTTGTCGTGTCGGAATATTCTCTTTGATAAAATTTGTGGGTAAACTTTTAATTTCTAGTGTCGGGTAATGGCTGACAGGAAGTGTGGCTTTTGCATCTAAAAAATATTGTGTTGGCAGCATTGTTATTATCGTTCATTCCGGTCATTCCGTTTGGTAGTCTATGTTCGGTCGGTGCGTTTGGCAACAATTCGGTTGTCAAAGTCAAGTGTCAGTGTCACTGTCAGTGGTAACAGCTCATTATTTGATTGCAATAAACATTGTTTGTTGTTCTCGTATCGTTAATTTCTCGGTTTAAAACTTTGTTTATTGCACAAATAATGGGCTCGGACAGTGAAATGAAAATCGATAATCCCGATATGGACATGGTCGAACGGAATTACGCGGTAATGAGAATGGAATTATTATATGATTCTTCTAACCTAACTGGATATATCGAAAATGATCTGAATCCCATAATCAATGATTTTCATCGTGCTCAGAAAGCAATAATGCTTAAAACGAAAAACATGGAGCAGGAGTTTGCGGTGACAGTGGAGTTTGAGAGGAATTTAAAATCGGTTTTGACAAAATTACGAAAACGCTCTCCTGTCATGAAAGCATCAGAGGATCAAAGTGATCAAACGCATTCTAAAAATGAGAATAATTTGGCAAAATTACCTAAAATAATTATAAAACCTTTCGATGGTAAATTAGAAAATTGGTTGTCGTTTAAAGAGTTGTTTGAATCTTTGATTCATAAAAGGAACATTTCAAATATCGAAAAACTGCATTACCTTTTGACATCATGTCAAGGTAAGGCATTGGATTTAATTAAAAACTTCCCAATTTCGGATAACAGTTACATTGATGCTTATAACACTCTGATTGATTTTTATGACAGGAAACGACAAATAACTTTCGGTTATTACGAAAAAATGTTGCTTTGTGAGCACGCAAAATCAAAAACTGCAGTGGAACTAGAAAAAGTAAATCGCGTATTTAAAGAAACACTGCAAGTTTTAGAAAGATTTGGATTACCTGATAAAAATTTTATGCTGTTTCATTTATTGTGGACCAAATTAGATAGATTAACACGGGAGGCCTTCTTACTTGAATTTAATTCAAATGAGATCCCTCAATTTGAAATTTTACAAGAATTTGTTGATAAGCAGATCCGTGCTTTAGAGGTGACAAATACTGGGACAATGCTAAGTGGTAATAATAGTAAAACTGCTTCAACATATAATCAACAAAAGTCAACAAAGCTTACTCTTGTTACCACACAGCAAACGGTCTGTGTCTTCTGTACTGATCAGCATAAATTAGAAACTTGTGACAAATTTAAAAATTTAAATACTTCGGAGCGGTTCAAATTTGTGAAATCAAAGGGCTTGTGTGTTGGTTGTTTGTCGAGGAGCCATAAAGTGAAACAGTGTCAGGTAGCTTGTCGATGCAGTATATGTGGGTACTCCCATCACACATTACTGCATTTTGAGAAGAAAGAGGAGGCCACACCCCAAGAGGCTAGCTCTTCATCACAGTCTTCAGTGAGTGGTTCAAATAGCCATGTAACTCTAACTTCAGTTGCAACAAATAAATTAGTGTTGTTTGCCACAGCTCGTGTTGCTGTACGGGATAGTACTGGGAAATATCAAATTGCTCGTGCTCTATTAGATGGTGCTAGCGCTAGCAATTTTATATCACAACAGTGTGCTGATCGTTTGGGGTTGCTAGCGACTCAATCCAAGGAAACTATAACCGGGATAGGACATGCTGGAGTCAAATCAAATGGTTCATTACAATGTACTATTAAACCTATCGGAAAAGATTCTATTAATTTTGATGTCCAAGCATCATTGCTTCCATCAATCTGTCCTGAACAACCATGCTATGCAGTGAACACGTCGGAATGGCATTACCTTAAAAATCTGCCTCTTGCTGATCCGGATTTCGCGACACCAGGACCAATAGACTTATTGCTAAACGCTGAAATTTTTGTATCTTCTCTTCTAAGTGGTCGCAGAAAGGGTCGACAGGGTCAGTCGAAGGTATTAGAAACCATTTTTGGATGGGTACTTATGGGGGATTGTTATGATTGTCGCGCACCATCCTTTACAAATTGTCGGAAGGATTGTTTTTTCGTTAATACTTCACATACAAATTTCTCGTTGTCGTTAGATGAATCCGTAAAAAGGTTCTGGGAGATAGAAAATATCAGTAGTTCTACTCAACCTGTTTTGTCGAAGATGATCAGTTATGTGAGGATACTTTTGTCGCTAAATTTTGTCGCACGAGTGAAGGCAGATTCGAGGTACCCTTACCTTTTGTCGATCCTACGAATAAGCCCACATTTTCGCATACTCGTGAAATAGCAATGCGAAGACTGTTCTCGTTAGAACGCAAGTTAGATAGGCATGCGGAATTTCGTAAATCTTATGTTTCATTTATGGAGGATTATGAGACCAGTGGTCATATGGAGTTGGTAGAGCCACCTCTATCAAGTGTAGGAAAATTTAATTATATCCCACATCATGCCATTTTGCGGCAATCTGTTTCTACACCTCTAAGAACTGTATTTGACGGGAGTTGTCGTGATAGCAACGGAATTTCTCTCAACGACACATTGTTGGCAGGGCCAAAATTACAAACTAACATTTTTGATGTCCTCACTAGATTTCGGTGTCATAAAATAGTTTTTACGGGAGACATTAAAGCTATGTATCGTCAAATCCTCGTTCCAGAAGAGGATGCAGAGTATCAGCGTATTTTGTGGCGTCCTTCCTCTAAGGGCCCAATCAAGGACTATAGACTGCGGACGGTAACTTCACGGCGTTAAATCAGCTCCATATCAAGCTTTGCGAACTATAGCTCAGCTAGCTGAAGATTCTGCTTGTTTTATATCCAGAAGGCTCACGAGTGCTTGGTAGAGACATTTATGTTGACGATGTTGTCACAGGCGCCGATTCTATCGAACAGGCTTTAAAAGTTAGATCAGATATTTCTGAAATTTTATCGTCGGGTGGGTTTCACTTGAGAAAATGGACCTCTAATAATAAATTAGTTATTGCTGATCTGCCATCCTCTGAGTTATACTCGAATGAGTTCAAACATTTTGATGAAGTGTCAGATTTGTCGCTTAAGATTCTAGGTTTATTATGGCGTCCCCAAACAGATTCGTTTCAATTTGAGGTTGCTACACCATGTGACCAAAGATGTACCAAACGTATAATTTTGTCGAATATAGCGCGAATATATGACCCGTTAGGATTTCTATGTCCTGTCACGTTTCATGCGAAATTATCTAATTCAACTTTTATGGTCATCTGGCGTTCAATGGGATGATGATGTACCAGCAGCAATTGCCTCTGACTGGATGAAATTTAAAAATCAACTTTCATCATTAAAGCTAGTATCCATTCCTCGTCGTATGATACATTCTTTCGTGTCGTTGCAATTGCATGGATTTTGTGACGCCTCGGAGCGTGGTTACGCCGCTGTCGTGTATTGTCGTATTATCACCATCGAGGGCTCTACATTGGTAGAGTTTTGCTGTGCTAAATCTAAAGTCGCGCCGTTGCGAAAATTGTCGATTCCTCGATTAGAACTGCAGGCTGCCGTGTTGTTGCAGACCTCATACTGTCCGTACAAGAGGCGTTAAAGCCTATAACATGTTGTTCAGGAGATATTTGCATGGTCAGACTCCAGCGTAACTTTGGCTTGGATCCAGTCGTGTCCATCGCGCTGGAAGACGTTCGTTGCGAACCGAGTGAGCCATATTCAGGATATTGTCGCTCCCTGATCGCTGGCATCACGTCAGTACGCATCACAACCCTGCTGATGCAGGATCCA
>JALPQI010007999.1:0-37402 GCA_025490895.1 Thaumatotibia leucotreta | reverse complement strand
GCCGATAGTTCCACCAGTACCTTACGGTGATTGTATTAAACTTATTTTGTTGTTTACTCTATGTTTTAGTTTGAACGATTAAATTTCAGTTTTAATGAACGGCTGTGCAAAGAACGGAATAGAAGACAAAGCGGAGGGGTGGGTCGTGTCGTCAGAGTCTTGCGGGTTCCTGTCCATTGGTGAGTACATGGAAGTACTTGGAACAGGGCCATCAATACAACATTTTTGTGGAGTGTATTCGAGTAATTCTGAATATCAAAAAACGCCGGATAATTCCGAAAAGTGACACTTATGACTATATAATATAATATCTCCGGGAATCGTGAAGCGATTTCAATTATTTTTATCGAATGGGTCCAAATCACCAAGGGCACCAAGTCGGCGCCTGATGATGGTGTCTTAGAGAAATTGGTTTTAATCTTTTTTAGTTTGATGATACGAGACTTAAAACGGAACATTTAGCATGTAAAATCAAATTATTGAGAAGGTATCCGATATTTTGGCTCTTGCAAATGCCATCTTCACGGACTTACTTAATAATTATATGATTGATTGATTAATCCGGACATTATACACCGTGTTTTTATTGATTTCCGTTAAATAGGACTGGTTATTTGGGACATTAATAGAAGTTGCCTAGTATATCGGCTTTTGTTTAATTCATAAAAAAGAAATTATTTTTCGTTTTCATACATAATAATTGAAATAGCAAATGTGAGATAACCTTAAGAATAAGATCTCAGGTGACTGACGGCACATGTCAAAATAAGTTTCATTAGGATTTAATGAAGGTTGCAATACACTTGTTCAGTCATTAAACTTATTTTTTTAATAACTCAATAACAGTAAGAGTTAAGGTACTAGTTTCTTAGACAAATTGATTATTTTTGACCTAAATAAGCTTACCTTTAATTTAACGGAAATCAATAAAAACACGGTGTTTATCTAGATCTAACTATAGTTCATAATTCATATATTCCGATTCCTATTAATATGTCAGCCTTTTCATTGTCACAAAAATGACCGAATCATTCAACGAACTCTGACATGTCCATATTATTGCGAACAAGAAAAATTTATCCGATCTCTGTTATAAATTCAGATTCTTAGGGGCGATTCGGATTGCTCAGAATTGACTACTAGGACCATTACTTTATTCGTTCCCGATAAATACTTGCGCAGCCGAAATCATCACCTCTTTGCTGAGGAGACGGCCCGCACGTTAGTCGTTAGCTCACCAATTTTCCCCAATCCCACACGGACGTGTCTTGCTGAACAAACTTAACTATTTTACCTTACTGCGACTTATTTCATGAGAAGCCATCCACATTGAAACCCCGTTTATTGAAGTTCTGCGAGGACATTAATTAATTAATTAATTATATGTATGTCATTATATTTTCTTAGTCTTGTTTTTAATGTACTTTGTCAAACAACGCATTGGCGTAAGCTGTAATGTTGTATGATGTCTATTAAACAAATAAATAAAAAATAAACAACAATAAATAAATGTGACTTTCCCCAGGTGCCCGCTACGTTCGCGAAGTGCTGCCCGGCGAGATAGTAGAGATGTCCCGACACGGCGTCCGCACCGTCGACGTGGTCGAACGACCGGCGGACAAACAGCAGGCCTTCTGCATATTCGAGTACGTCTACTTCGCGAGGGCGGACAGCATGTTCGAAGGTTCGTGGAAAGTTCTAGAAAACCTTTTGATTTGACAGAGTTGCTGGAATGTTCTCGAAGTAAACTCTATGAGTGGTGGAGCGACCGGCGGACAAACAGCAGGCCTTCTGCATATTCGAGTACGTCTACTTCGCGAGGGCGGACAGCATGTTCGAAGGTTCGTGGAAAGTTCTAGAAAACCTTTTGATTTGACAGAGTTGCTGGAATGTTCTCGAAGTAAACTCTATGAGTGGTGGAACGACCGGCGGACAAACAGCAGGCCTTCTGCATATTCGAGTACGTCTACTTCGCGAGGGCGGACAGCATGTTCGAAGGTTCGTGGAAGGTTCTAGAATAATCCTTTTGATTTGACAGAGTTGCTGGAATGTTCTCAAAGTAAACTCTTTGAGCGACCGGTGGATAAGCAGCAAGTCTTCTGCATATTCGAGTACGTCTACTTCGCGAGGGCGGACAGCATGTTTGAAGGTTCGTGGAAAGTTCTAGAAAACCTTTTGATTTGACAGAGTTGCTGGAATGTTCTCGAAGAAAACTCTATGAGTGGTGAAGCCCGGTGGATAAACAGCAGGCCTTCTGCATATTTGAGTACGTCTACTTCGCGAGGGCGGACAGCATGTTCGAAGTTTCTTGGAAAGTTCTAGATCTTTCAGTGAGTTGGGCGCAGATAGAACGGTACCTAGATAGTAGCGCATGGCGCAGGATAGACGGGAATGTTCTCGAAGTATTCACTGGAGTGGTGCGACCGACGTATTAGGAACAAGCCTTCTGCATATTCGAGTACGTCTACTTCGCGAGGGCGGACAGCATGTTCGAAGGTTCGTGGAAAGTTCTAGAAAACGTTTTGATTTGACAGAATTGCTGGAGTGTTCTCGAAGTAAAGTCTATGAGTGGTGGAGCGACCGGCGGACAAGCTGCAGGTCTTCTGAAGCATGTTCGAAGGTTCGTGGAACTAGATCTTTCAGTGAGTTGGGGGCAGATAGAACCGTACCGAGATAGTATGCGAATGGCGCACGGTAGATGGGAATGTTCTCGAAGTATTCACTGGAGTGGTGCGACCGATGTATTAGGAACAAGCCTTCTGCATATTTGAGTACGTCTACTTCGCGAGGGCGGACAGCATGTTCGAAGGTTCGTGGAATTTTCTAGACCTTTCAGTGAGTAGTGCTGCCGGTACCAAGATAGTAGCTATGGGTACGGTGGACGGTAAACGGGTGGAATGTTCTCAAAGGAAAGTCATTGATTGGTGGAGCGAGCGGACAAGCGGCAGGCCTTGTATATATTCGAGTACGTCTACTTCGCGAGGGCGGACAGCATGTTCGAAGGTTAGTGGAAAGTTCTAGAAGAAACCTTTTGGTGATTAGTACAAACAGCAACACAGCTAGGTATACACTTCAGAAATTGGAAATATTGCATGAAAGAGAATCACACTTACAGTCACATGTCAGTTACATAGGAATGTTGAGCCACTTGGCAAAGGATGCAATTTGGTCGTGTAATATTATGGGTTCGGTATTTTTCGTTAGTAGGCACGATCGTGACATTTTCCGATGGTCCCCGATGATATGTCATCGAATCTTTGTTGCGTCAAAATTTCAGTATTTGAAAACTAGTTGACATAATAAAAATTCCTTCATCTACGAAAATTAAGAATTAGCTATCAGCCATGATTAGACGCTAGATGTCGTTGTTCCTTGTGTAAACTGGATAACGACAGTTCTTCATAGATTTGTCTAAAACCGTTTAGTAATTTAATCACGGCTTCTTCAAATCGGATTTCATGATTTATCTGACATTAATAGGCGAGGTATTTTTCCAATTCAAGATATTTTTATAAATAGACATGTTATCGGGCAATTTTAAATTATTTTTTTCATTGACAGAGACAAATGCTATTGCTGTCTTTATTATAATTCATCACATCTCTTAGTTGACGTTAGTTGAATACTTATGTAACCTTTGTGGAAATATGGTAGATAGACGTTTGACAGTTTACCTATAATCCTTTAATCTGTCAGTAGCCATACAAATGTTTAATAGAGACTTGATAGTTTCTGGCTGAAATTCTAACTTTGAAAAAATATCTGACAGTGACAGCCGTTGAAAGGAAA
Source organism: Thaumatotibia leucotreta (assembly GCA_025490895.1). Lineage (NCBI taxonomy): Eukaryota > Metazoa > Arthropoda > Insecta > Lepidoptera > Tortricidae > Thaumatotibia > Thaumatotibia leucotreta. The sequence continues at coordinate 33,613 of JALPQI010007999.1, read as the reverse complement.
ATGAACGAAAATTTCTACATAGCAGCTTAGCAGTCAAATTACCGGCTCTGAAGTTAGATTGACATCTCCAGGACTAAAGCGGATGTTATATATAACGTAACTATAGTAACGTCAGCTTCCGGAAAAATCGCGATCAATCATCATTGGTTAAACGTTTTTGTTATTAACGTAACCATGGTAATGTCACCTTCTGAAGAAACCGCGAGCGATCATTGGTTAACCGTAGCAATGCCTGCCCCATTGGTCAGCAGAGTTCGGCCGAAGTCGTGATACCAGTGTCATAAGATTTCGGAACCCGATTTGTATTATTCGACCAAGTTGCGAACAGTGCGAGCGATCAACATTCCCGTGTATTATTTAATTTGAAGTTGACATAATATAATTATATTTATCTCTTTCATTTTCTCTCTGCTCTGTCTTTAATGGTCCGTTAGGAGTGTTGCTGTTTGTACTACGTGTTAGCGAGATAGTGTATGGGTGTTCTCGAACGATCGTCGTTGATTGGTCGAGTGAGTGGACAAGCAGGCTTTCTGCATATTCGAGTATTACTTGGCGAGGGCAGCATGTTAGAAGGTTGGTGGAAAGTTCTAGAATAAACTATTTGATGATCAGTATGTTGTTCTATGTTACACACCTTGCCTGACTAAAAGTGCGGCCGCCCCTGCTCTGGTGACACAGTTACCGTGGCCTGAGAATCTCATTCAAACGAGCACGAGAGTACTGTGCAAGTACCAACGCGTTTGTTACATATTTTTCAGTACAGATAGCGCTTTTTAACGTGCTAGTGCGAGAAGTGGTTCATTTTACGACAGGTCGAAATCTTCGGAGAGCCATATGTACTGAAAAACGTCGTACGATATACGTGCGAAAACGAAATTCGTAACTAGTGTCGATTTAAAGCACTCCCTTCGGTCGTGCTCTAATAGACCATAGTTATGAAGGAAGTGCCAAACTGCGATTTTTTTACAAAGCAGAAAGCATCCAAACTCCATATGTTAAAGCTTCAGTCAGATTGATATAAAATAGTAATTGGTCGCTTTCTGCATAACTATGGTCAATTTATCTCCACTCGTTTCGGACTTCATTTTTTTCGAACTTATAGCTCAATTTACTATTATCACCACTCCGTGGTGTGGTGTTAGCGAGATAGTATCCGGGGAGAATGTTCTCGAAGTAAACTCATTAAGTTAAAGAAAGTTCCAAAGACTGTGCTCATGTATATATTAGGAAAATAATTTTCATATCGTTACAGGTCAAATGGTGTACTCAGCGCGCATGCAATGCGGCCGCATGCTGGCTCGAGAGTCGCCCGTGGACGCCGACATAGTGTCATCTGTGCCCGAGTCTGGGACCGCCGCTGCGCACGGCTACGCTAGACAGGTACCCCGTCTTATACTGTACTAAATATAGGAAACACTTCAGGTACAAAATAAAGCGCTATAATCTAGGCTATCACAAATAGGTCAGCAGTGTTTTTCACTAAGGAAACCGCCTTGCTGTCAGCGCTGCGGCAGCGTCGAGTCTAAAAATGGTATTCACAGCTATGCTATTATCTTATTCACACATTCGACGCTGCGTTCGTCAACGAGCTCGACGTCGATCGATACAGCCTTGTCTAAAATCCTAGCTGTTTGATTTGACATTAGGAATCGAGGTTGTGGGCGAGTTCGTCGCTGTTTTTCGTTAGAGAATACGAAGTTCGTACATCAAACGTCAAACTCTCGACGCAGTGTAGTTCCAGCTCACGCCGCATTCGTCGCCGAGCACTAGTGTCGTTTAAAGTACATTAGTAAATACCATTTTTAGGCTCGACGCTGCCGCAGCGCTGACACAGCGCTGACAGCCAGGCGGTTTCCTTAGTGAATAACCCTGCTGATGTACTTTAAACGACACTAGTGCTCGGCGACGAATGCGGCGTGAGCTGGAACTACACTACGTCGAGAGTTTGACGTTTAATGTACGAACTTCGTATTCTCTAACGAAAAACAGCGACGAACTCGCCCGCAACCTCGCTCACAGCCTCGATTCCTAATGTCAAATAAAACAGCTAGGATTTTATACAAGGCTGTCTCGACGTCGAGCTCGTTGACGAACGCAGCGTCGAATGTGTGAATAAGAGAATAGCATAGCAGGATATTAGCTGGAATTACGCAAAAGATACGAATTGGCCAACGTCCCGTGACCGCGTCTCTTCCCAGAATGTCCAAGTAAGCCGCGTTCCTGCTAAAATTGACAGGAATTGACAAGAGATATCAGTCATGCGCTTACGGCGCTAATACACCAGTTAAGGCGTTAGGAGACTGAATCCGAGAATACTATACAAATGATGTACTCATCCGTGGACGCGGATATCGTGTCATCTGTGCCCAGGCACACTAGACAGGTACCCCGTCATAACATACAGATCGTGGGCAAAAGACAACTCAAACTCATAACGGGGGTGTTTAACTCTTTTGGCCAAAATGGGTCTTTCTGACAGCACAGTGTAGAATGTGTGGCGAGAAAGAGCCCGAGTCCTTGACGGTCACCGCGCACGGCTACGCTAGACAGGTACCCCGTCATGCCATACAGATCGTGGGCAAAGTACTACTCAAACGGGAGTATTTACGGGATGTTGTTGTATTCTGGCCATTTTTTTTCCGCAACTCGACATCAAACGTGCCTATATTGCGTGGGGCCAACGCTGGCCCAGTATTTGTTGGGGACTTCACATACACCCTTGAATTTCTTCACAGGTGTATGCAGGTTTCCTCACGATGTTTTCCTTCACCGTAAAGCACTTGTGAATATCAAATGATATTTCGTACATAACTTTTTTGAAAAACCCATTGGTACGAGGGGATGGAACTCACGACCGTAGCAGCCGTGCGTTTTACCGCTAGGCCACAAGCGCTCACGGGTTTACGGGATACTTTGGGGTTAAAAGTCTTTTGGTCAAAATGGGTCTTTCTGACAGCACAGACTGTGAAATGTGTGGCGAAGAAGAGACAATGAAACACTTGATGTACGAATGTCATGCCCTCGCCAGACAAAGGATGAGAGACTTCGGTTCCGGCTATCTGGAACCGAAGGTCAAAACGCTGCCGCTAGGGTCCGTCCTCAAACATATTGCGTTGATAGACCAATCCTCGTGGAAATTACACAAAATATCCCAATGGGTCGAAGTCAGGGCTCGGATACCGGTTTTTACTCGTTCTTTTTTGTTCTTCGGTATATCAATTCTTTGTTAATGGAGTAATTTAAAAATACAACGTTGGTAATTTCATAACATTTTGAGTATGTACTACATAAAGAGTATAAAACATTTTAAATATTGGGCTAATTCGAGTTTCTCGAAAAAAAACCGGTTCCGAGCCTTGGTCGAAGTAAGGGCCCCACCAATAAGATACGATAAGATACAGATGGTGTGGTGTACTCAGTATGCATTGCGGCCGCAGAGTCGCCTGTGGTTAACGTCGTTAGGCCCACCATACTGTTTTATTTTAAACCTTGCTATACAAATTTGAATTATTTTTGAGTCAGTGAGGGCAGTTACCAGATCTAGAGTAGCTACGCGAAAATGGCCTATGAAGACGTTTACTCGATTTTAAATCAATAAAGGCGTTTACAGATTTTGGAAAAAACATAAGAGAGCGCGAGAAAATGGTAATTTTTGACAGTCTTTTTTTATGCCAATCGATCCTGTTTCTCTTCAGGATCAAAAGCTTGTACGAAATAAAATAAAAATCGGCTAGAAAAGCCGCAAATCAAGAAATAAAATTTCCATACAAACTGTATGAAAAAAAATTTTTTTTCACTTATGATTTTTTTATATCAATTGATTTCATTTGCTATGGGAAAAAGTTTACATTTTCCCATACATTATCTGTCATCATATTTAGCAAGGAATTCTTGAAGTGTAACTCAGAATTGCCCAATTTCTTATTTTTCTGATTGGACTTTAACACAAAACAGTAACTTCAACTTTTGTCCCCAGTCTGGCATACCCTTCATGGAAGTCCTTTGCAAGAACCGCTACGTAGGCCGCACCTTTATCCAGCCATCCACGCGACTGCGCCAATTAGGGGTCGCGAAGAAATTCGGCGCGCTCTCCGAGAATGTGAACGGGAAACGTATAGTGCTCATAGACGACTCCATAGTGCGGGGGAACACTATTGGACCGATTATAAAGCTGCTTAGAGACGCGGGTGCTGCTGAGGTGAGGACTAATTTACAAATATTGGGTCGTTTACCTATGAAATTGGCGTTTTGGTCATAAACTTTAGTTGAATACATGTAAATGTATAACAGTACCTTGTTTCATTTATTAAAATGGCTAAAAATGTATACACAAAATTCATTGTATTAAAAATAGACTTTTCACAATTCTCCTTACAAAACGCCAATTTCATAGGTCATGTTATTTTTTATTTTTATAATTAGGTTAAGAATTTTAGTGTGAACGTTGAGCCTAGTCCTCATAGATGACATAGCACGTTGGCACCCTATTGTGTCAACTATTGCAGTTTAAACACGCAAGAACTACTAAGGTGAGTCTCAAACATGTCACAATAGAATGAGATGCCAGCTATCCTCGCGACTGCGCCAATTACTTATATTAACAAATATTGGGTCGTTTACCTATGAAATTGGCGTTTTGGTCATAGATTGTACCTTGTTTTATGTAATAGAGATTTTCTCAAACTTGCTACGGAATGTTGATGTTACTTACTTTAAATTAAACCCGGAAATACTATGTATCCTGTGGCATATGCTAAGATGATATGTAAAGAGATTTCATGTATTTATTTCACACCTAGGACTGCAAACAAACTGTCTTTTGTTTTGAAACGTCAAATTGTGACACTATGTCTTGACATTCAGCCACAGAAAAAAAAATAACCTAAGAACTAATGTCTATACCACCAGGTAAAAGGATACCTCAAACAGATTAAAAAAAAGTTAGGCGCGAATGTTTTTTTTTAAAGTTGTACGATGCTGTACTATTGTTTTATTTACAAATCAAATAGTATGGTTCGGCGAAATCAGTTCGTTTTATTTCATGGCAAGTTTGAGAAAAGCACTATACAAATCTCGGCGAGAAACAGGGTTACAGGCCGCGTATTCCTATCTGGCCTCAGTTCCTTCGGCCAGATATATCTACTTGGCCTGTAACCCTTCGTTTCCCGTCCTCTATAGTAATGTACTAATACAAAACACACCTTAGAAGTGTCTAATATTAATGGCTAAAAATGCTGACACGAAATTCATTGTATGAAAAATAGACTTCACAAAATTCTCCTTACTAAACGCCAATTTCATAGGTAATGACCTAATAGTTATTTTTATAATTAGGTTATGAATTTTAGTTTAATAAAAAAAATGTTAGGTTAAGAATTTTAGTGTGAACGTTGAGCCTAGTCCTCATAGACATAGTACGTTGGCACCCTATTGTGTCAACTATTGCTGTTTAAAGACGCTAGAACTGCTGAGGTGAGTCTCAAACAAGTCACAATACAAAGAGATGCCAGCTATCCATGCGACTGCACCAATTACTAATTAACAAATATTGGGTCGTTTACCTATGAAATTGGCGTTTTTGGTAGATTGTACCTTGTTTTATGTAATAGAGATATACAAAACACAGCTTATAAGTGTCTAATGGGCATTTCTCAGAGCGTAAACGGACATCTCATTCATCTGGTCACGTTTTTTTGGAAGTGGCTGCATCTTTTGGTACCATTTTCGGTCGTTAGATACAGCACCCGTTTCTCTATAAAACAACCAAAACCAACCTCAAATGATGTGAACGTAACTCAAACGAAAGTGACCAGATGAATGAGATGTCCGTTCACGCTCTGAGAAATACCCTAATATTAATGGCTTAAAATTTATACACAAAATTCATTGTATGAAAAATAGATTTTTCATAAAATTCTCTTTACAAAACGCCAATTTCATAGGTAATGACCTAATAGTTATTTTTATAATTAGGTTAAGAATTTTAGTGTGAAATTTGGGCATGATCCTCATAGATGACATAGTGCGTTGGTACCCTATCAGGCCAACTATACAGCTGTTAAAAGACACAAGAACTACTGAGATAAGTCTCAAACAAGTCGCAATACCACGAGATGCCAGTACTCGTAAAATTTTCTTATTAAATTAGGTTCGATGCCTAGAAAAAGCTAGTTAGTTTTGATTTTTTTTAATGCAGTGTTATTTAATTTTCAAAATATTATACTATCCTAACTACGATATTTAAGGTACTTTCCCTTCATGTCCCATACTCTTGAGACACCCGGTATAAAATATAAAATTTCACCCACAGGTACACATCAGAATAGCGTCCCCGCCGCTCAAGTACCCATGTTACATGGGTATAAACATCCCCACGCGAGAGGAGCTCATCGCCAACAAGATGGAGGCTCCTAAACTCGCCAAACATGTCGGTTAGTATGATGATGATGATGTCCTGACCGGTTTCGGCCACAGCGACTGTTTTCCTCCGGAACTAAATTAATAATTAGAATGTAGCTGTATGACGGTTAGTATATGAACCCATTCACAAGAACTGAAGAACTGTTCGACATGATGCCAACGTCCACTTTTCATCATCGCACCGCTCGCCACCGACTGGGCGCTCATCCTCACACCTTGCAACCTAAATGGTCGCGCACCGTGCGGTTTCAGAGGAACTTCCTCCCGCGGACGGTCCGTCTGTGGAATGAGCTCCCTGCCGAGGTTTTGTCGATGGACTACAGTATGGGGTTCTTCAAAAGAGGAGTGTACAAGTTCTTATTGGGTCGGCAACGCGCATGTGACACCCCTGGGGTTGCAGTCGCCCATAGGCTACGGTGACTGCTTTCCATCAGGCGAGCCGTATGCTTGTTTGCCACCGACGTGGAATAAAAAAAAAACAATGAGGGTTTTCTCGAAAACGTATGCCACTAGTTGGCGCCACTTAGACGTAAGGTCCCGCTAAGAAACACAATTATCTAGCCCGAAAGAAAAACTAACTAGAAGGTATTTTTATTTTTTGGTATAATTTTATTAAGTAACTCATACAAAACATTTAAACACGAAACTATAGGTCCTCTGAGAATTTAGACAAGTTTCTGGACCTCACGCCTCAGTGCTGCCACCCTGGTGAACGTCATTTCAGAAAACCCTTATTAAATAGCATTAAAATTGATTGAATACATAAAAACTCGGTATTAGTGTTAATTTTATAACATAAAAACGCTGATAAATCTTTATGCCCAAATATTGGATATTCTAGATTTAGATATGGACACTAATTTGGCATAAATATAGATGTTTTTCTTGCTTTTTAAATCTTACTAAATATCAGCTTTATACATTCCACGAAAAAGTCTACCGATGTCCCGTGCAAACACGGTTTTACTCAAAATTGCGAGTTTATCAAAGTTCTCTTTCATGACTACAGGAGTCAAAAATTGCTCAAAAAAAAATATTAATCAATAATTCGGAAGAAAATTCGAATCATGAGAATGAATGACAATTGACAGGTTACTGCTGAGGCCCGTTTCTCAAAAGCTTGTAACTTGTAATACATTACAGGGTCGCGTTTTATAAAGTTACAATTTACAATTTTGCTGTTTGCCTCTCTTTCTAGCCAATATGTGCGTGCGTTAGAGAGGCAAACAGCGAAATTGTAAATTGTAACTTTATAAAACGCGACCCAGGAGTAATATACAGTAGTATACAGATTATACAGGTTATACAGGTACACAAATATACAGAGTATACAGGAGCCTATTTCGAGAAATAGGCTCCTGGTCTCCTGTTCGTTGCCGCAGCGATTTGGTCTCCACTTTTCATTTACGTTCAGGTGGAGTGGAGATACTTTGTTCTGCCATTATAGAAAAAAAAAGAATATGACACGCGTTTGTACGGGACAGAAGTAGAATGCTCGTTCACAAGTTTTGCTCCCATTATCCGACCACTACTTATTAGTGACTAAACAACACAATTTACTTCCATTCCCAGGTGCTGACAGCCTCGAATACCTAAGCGTAGAAGGGCTGGTAAGCGCCATTCACTACAACATGAAGTCAACGCCCAGCGACGGCGTCGGCGGACACTGCACGGCGTGCCTCACCGGCGACTACCCCGGAGGACTGCCGGAGGCCGACTGGTGATGAATCTTCTCCTCTATCGTTTTGTTTACGAGTACCTAGTTTATGTAGCACAATCTAGGGATTGAAAATGAAACATCAACACGTACGCGAGCATTGCGAGAGAATTGAATGGTATGTGGGCGTTTTCACAAACCGTTGTTTCGGACAAGTTTGGGCTTGTTCTACTCAGGATCACGAGCTCTTTCGATTCTAATAGGAGAAAAAAATGTCCCAAAATGTTTTTTCCATTACAATACCGTTTTTTCATAGATGTTCAAAGCGAGTAGCGTAATGGAAAGAATGAAAACTGTATGAAAATTATGGGACATATTTTTTCTCCTAACAGAATCGAAAGAGCTCGTGATTCTGAGTCAAATAAGTCTAAACTTGACCAAATTAAATAACAAGGTGATTTCAACAACGGTTTGTGAAAACGCCCATATTCCTGACCATATTTAGAATCTATAATGGTATGGTAATAACCAGACATCGTACGATTTTCAGCATTTTTGGTGCAGTGTAGTTCAATTAAGGGATGTGAAGTAAGTTATTCGAAAGCGAGTTAAGTTCCGTCTTTGTGTTACAACGTGTACACACGTTACAGCTAAAAATTGACCCCTGGATTCTTTTCACTCGACTACATTTCACCAAAAACCCTAGAAGTTTAGTTAAAGGCATCCAAGGGTCAGTTTAAGTTGAAACGAGTAATAACACGTTGTAAGACAATAACGAACCTTAACTCACTGTCTCCTTTTAAATAACTTACACCATATCCCTTAATTGAACTATATTGCATCAAAAATGGATATCGTACGATCTCTGGTAATAACAGGTATGTCGATGTAGAATTTTGCCAGTCTCTCGTTCCTGCTAGATAAATATCTAGGTAGGTATAATCATTTGTTTTCAGCCAACGTGGCAGTCACTGGGCAGTCATGCCGGCCAGTCAATATTTGACATGTAATAAAAGGACCTAACCTTTTGAACGCCAAAATGTAAATCGATTTCCTTTGCCATTTGCGTGTTAAATTGATTGGGTAATCGGGAACATAAATATGTAAGCGTTTAACCCCCTTCTTCATAAACGTCTGCTAACTTAACAAGCCGCTAATAATTGTTTGTCCCTTTCGGTCTTAACAATGTGACCATAAGAGCAAAAGTGACAAACAATTATTAGCGGCTTGTTAAGTTAGCTGACGTTTATGAATAAGGGGGTTAGTCTAAACGTCCCATTTATCGCGTTACTGTTCACGGCTTATGTTTCACCCTGTAAGCCTACGAGATGCATCTCGGTCAGTGTTGTAAAGTAGACGCTTATGCTCGTGCCTTTGCCTTTATACTATGCTTAAACTAAACAGACGACTGGGATCGTAAAACAACTGGCTATGTAAAGTTATCAGAAGGTATGAATGAATATTATATTTTTCCCTGATAGCCGTTGTCTTATGCCCTGGCCACGACATCGGTTTAAGGCGACCGGCTTAGCGGAAGACGTATGGTGCTCCCTCTCGTACCCATATCGGCATCCCGCTCCCACTCATGGATTCGCTCGCCGCTGGTCGCCTTAGACCGATGTCGTGACCGGCGTTAAGGTTCAAGAAAATGCGGCTCTTTTATTTTTATGTCCAATAATTTGCTAATATTTTTTTTTAAAGTGAGTGTGATGACTCGGATGACATTTGTTCAATTTTATAGCTGAACAGAGGCTAAAGCGTTCGTCTGCAGAAAGCACAAAGCCACCGGCATTTATTGCCTCAGTCGTCTGTTTGGTCTGAAGATAGTATAACGAGGCACCTCTACACAGATGCAGCGCTCAGTGTGGAATCGTGCACAGTTTGACGTCATTTTATCTTTGGCGGTCAAAAGGTTGAGTGATGTCATAAGTACAACTTGAACATATTTAATTTATGTTTCTTAATAACTACATAATAAATAGTTTATCTGCGTACAATCATTAGATATATCGAAGCAGCCTGGCTGCTCAAAAATATCTGAACTCTTAACGCCATGAAAATAGAAGCCTGTATGCTTAGCCAAGTTGTCAAGCGCTAACGCTTAGTAGCGTATCGTAGTTTTCCCTCTCTGCCACTATTTCATATTAGAGCGACAAAGACAGTTAGCTGCCTTTCGTTTACGATTGACGATTAAGCGCTAGCGATTGGCAACTTGTCTAAGCACCCTGTTCAGATATTTATGAGCAGCCTGGCCGCTTCGATAAATCTGATGGCGAGTGTACATTCACGCCGTGCCTTATACTTGAGTAACACGTATTTTTAGTGTAATTTAGAGTAAGAACTGTCGTGCTGGTTTCGACTTAGAATAAGAATTTTTTTGTTATTTGCAGTAAAATTTTGCTAGGTGCTTTATTATTTACATAGTAAGTATACTGAGATCTAAGAACAAACTTTTGACATTTAAGAATTAACCCTTATTAATATGAGGGCATGAGATTGATGATGGCAACAGCGTCATCATAGTAAACACATTACTGCGATCGCCAATCTGCTTGCCCAGCGTGGCGTTTATGGGCATTGACCTCCTAATGCGCCTATACGCATAGTTAATAGGAGAGTCCTACGTACAGCAGTGGACTATCATAGGCTGATGATGATGAATATGAGGGTAAAACTCACTCTTTTTCGATAATCTTACGTCATATAACTATAAGACTCATTTGTAAACTGTCAAATGTTCGTTCTTAGAAATCGACAATTATACAACGTAGAACGATTAAACGACACTGAATTTTTGTTTATTTTTCCTTATTATATGCAGTTATTAATGAATCTAGTAATTCATCGTAACTTTTTTTACAATCATGACACGTGGCAAAATTTTACTGTAATATTTTTTTATTATAAGTTCACTAATTCTCAAATTGATTCCTGTTTATAAAATAATTTTCGTATAAAGTGTCTAATAGTTATAATTTGTTTACGATTTGTTTGTTTACTTGATCTACCTACTAATAACTTACCCCCTTATTCATAAACGTTTGCTAACTTAACAAGCCGCTAATAATTTTTTGCCCCTTTCGGTCTTAACAATGTGTCCATAAGAGCAAGAGGGACAAACAATTATTAGCGGCTTGTTAAGTTAGCAAACGTTTCTCAGTAAGGGGGTAAATAGATAGAGTACTACAGTATCGATTTATCGACCAATAATATACATTTTTCGAAGTAGTAACTGTTTGGTCGGTACCGTATGGGTAAATTGCAAAAAAAAATGTAATAACTTAAGGCCTTTGTCAAAACAAAAATCCCGTTTGCTACAATTGTATACGAACACTAGTGATGCAAATAGCATGGTATAGTCAGGCCAACTATCTTTAGGAGTAGGAAAAGAAAATGTAAGTTCGTTTTGTGGATCATTCACAGTAAATTTGAATTTTTTGTCTCTTTCACTCCCAAAAGTTTAAACACAAAATTTAACTTCGTAACAAATAATACGACGTTAAATTTGGTTTTCATTAAAGGCATTTATTTGTGTACAATTATTTTTGCTATCAAAGTGTGTTTGTTTGTTATAATTGGGTCATTTTATTTTTTAAGTTTTGCCGCCTTTTTTTTATAATATAACATAGGTATTTATTATATGATTTATTTACTCAGAAATACTCAGAATCGTGAGTTCTTTCGATCGTAATAGAAGAAAATTCTTGTCCCAAAATTTACATTCATTTTTCGAACACTCCATTCCGTTACCACCTTACAAAATGTATGAAAAAACCTTGTATGTAAAAACTTCGCCTATCGGGATCGAAAGAGCTGACGATTCTGAGTGGAAATCACATTTAAAAGTTCCATCCAAAAAAAAAGTGGGGGCTTTGAAAAAATGGCCCGATTATTAAAACTGAAATAGACTGCAAAAAATCTAACTCAAACCTCGAATAGTTAGATCTGACGGTGACGGATGTTTTCTTGTTAAATGTATGACCGCCCCTTTCAAGTACTTGTATTTATGTACCTAATTATGTAAAATATAAGCTTTTTTGTAAACCTACAATATAGCTTACTATAGAAATCGTGCGGGGAGAGGACAGCACAGAAACTGACAGTTTTTTGTCACAAAGGGATCGAATAAGTATTCTATTTAACCCTTTAAACGCCAAGAACCACTAAAATGGTCGTATTGTCATGCCTACCGCGCCAATTGCCACTAAAGTAGTCACCCAGTCTGCTGTCAAAGATTTATTTTCGTTTGCGCTGAAGTCAATGTCAAGACTTGACACTAGATGGCACCTCGAACGCGCACGGTTCCTATCGTTTGCAATTGAGTTTCCAAATTATAAATTATGTGTCTACTATATGTAGTTCCTTTATTACATAGACAAAAATAAAAGACATCGCTTAGCTCCAAAATCAAAGGTTGTGGGAAGCGAGCGTTTAGCGTGTTGTGATTGGTGGATTCAATTGCATGTTAATGCATCTACCAATCACAGACGATCTCTGAACCGATTAATGAAAAGGCTGAAAGCCTACAGCGAATTAAAAAATCGTAAATTTCGTATCTGTCTTGGTTACGCCGATAACATATACGTTGGAGTGACGGAGACATGCTCGATTTTTTTTTTCAAGTCTCTGGTAATGGGGTCGCCTGGCTATGTGGCGTCTATAACTTTGTCTATGGTTTATTATTATATTTTCATTATATTGGCTAATAGTTTAATATGTGCGAGCGGTGAGATCAGTAAAATATATTGTAATTTAAGTACATTCCACCTTTATTGGTTTAGAATAGGTTTTGTTGTACAATAGTACAACTTTGAATATTGAGAATGAATTAAATCATTTATTTCTAGTTTGTGTGTTTTCTTTATAAATGTCGTAATTAAAATCATTTTCAGAATTTAGGATGTAAAAATAATAGTGGTGATCCTTTTAACACGTTAAACGCCGGTGACACAACGTCAGTGATCAATAAAATCTGACTCCTATGCCAATGACACTCATACGTGAACAAAATAATCCAATTCTCTAGCATAAATCTATTTGTTACCCCTATGATACAAAAAAAATGACACAAGTTTTGTTCTTATCAGACCCACATGGGTGTCACTGGCTTAGGAGTTCTATGAGATAATTTGGGCGATCGACGGCCGCAAATTTTTTCCACATCGCAGTTGGTCGAAACTTTGTCGTCACAGATCCACACCTTAATATTGCCGCTCTGCACTCAGTGTCAGTCAACAAAGTATCAAAACTGGATTTGAAATTCACGCACCTGTGAGTAGGTCTTATATCTGTGAAACGTGCCTATCGGTCTCGGGCGTTGAATCTGCGGTGCCAATATATCGAGGGTCGCGTGGTCATACCCGATAAATTAAGTCTAAATAAAATTGTCATTGTAATAACAACCTCACGTAAGTTTAACGTATAATTATATACGTATTTGTATTTCAAAAACCGGTTTGCTCAGCTTATCGGGTTTGACCAACCAACCCTCTATATCAGTCATTGGCGTTCAAAAGGTTAAAAGCCAATTGATTAACCCTAAGGGTGCGGCTCCACTGACGCGGAGCGGAGCGAACCTCGGCCAATGAGACCGCATCACAGTGTTTCGAAGTTTAAATTTGAAGAATGAAATTGGTCAATTTTGCACATTGGTAAATTTTTTTGGAGCCGCACCCTTATTATCATTTCTTTTTCGTTCATAAGCAATTAAGCAGTCATAGAAATCGCGGTGGCAATAACGTCCATTAATTAAGGACTTTTTTTCGGTATTACATTCATCGATAAGTGAATACTCATTTCGATTTGACATTTCATATTAGCTCATATTATCAGCGGTTAAATATAAATTCGACTAAGGGATGGAAGTGTCACTGACCATTCTTTGATTTGATTGATGATGGGCAGCAGCGTCATCGTAGTGGACACATTAATGCGATCGCCAATCCGCTTGCCCAGCGTAGTGATTATGGGCATTTACCTCCTAATGCGTCTATACGCATAGTTAATAGGAGAGGCCTACGTCCAGTAGTGGACTGAGATAGGCTGATGATGTGAAATATAAATTTACTAAAATTTGCCGATTTCTACCCAGCAATGTTATCTGTGTATTTTTTTAGGAAATAAAATTGTAATAAAAATCAACTTTAACCACTAAGTATATTTCCATATATGATCAATTTCCATCCACAGTAAGCTTAATTCTCGACTGCATTACAACTAAACCTAATTTAGATAAAATTATCTCGAAGTCATTACGTCACTTCTGTCAACGTATCGATGAAATAATATCTAGTGGAAGTCCCTAGCATAATTTTGTTCGTGCCGCCGGGACTTATGTCTGTTCATAAGTTTATTCCGCTCCCGACCTGTGGTCCAACCGCTATGTCCAATTGGTTGGTCCACGGGGAAATAAAACTATCCATAGTACAACCGATTGTACTACGAGGAAGCTAGTTTACCCGTGGTCCAATTGGTTGTACCACGGTACACTAAATTTATCGGTAGTCCAATACTAGAACATATATTTACGTATACTAGTTGGACAATTGCCCCTCAGTTGTTCTATGGGTCATAATTACATGACAGTAAAAAAAAAAAGTAATCTGACAGTTGAACCGCGGATAATTTTACTTAACCGTGGCACAACCAGTTGGACAAAACGGTTGGATCACGGGTCTGGAGCGGTTTATTCGATTCTCTTGTATCGGAAGGTGTGCGATTCTAATGATGAGGTGTGTAATGATAAAAATAAAAGTTATTTACAAAATTTTAATCTATTACATTTTTACATGTTGTCTGTACAACTGAAATATAATTTAATTTTAAATCTATCTATGTAACACAGAGGAACTTCACATTTCATTCAAATTATGATTAATACCTGTAAACAACACAATTTCATAACAAATTTGTTTATTCTTTATTTAACGTAGTTTACTTTGTTACTACTGAAATGAACATTGAGGTCATAACAGATTTTCAATTATTTTCTCTTACTTGTCACACGGGAGATAATTTTACGATAATTATGCTCAGAAAATTCAGAAATTGCGCTTTTTAATTTATTTATGATAATAAAACTTGTGCACAGAAGGTGTAACTTCTGCACCCTAACGGGAATACATTTTCATAGTAATTATAAGGTTTCATTGCTACTGCCTGATTATATTTTTCTCCTTGCATAATGCATGGTAAAATATTGTTTGATATTAAACGAAGTGTTGAAATTAAGATATTTAACGTTCCCTGTTAGAATATCATACGAATAAGCGCTGCTATGTACAGTAACTATCACATAAAGCAATTTAGTTCAGTTTTATGAGCATATGAATTGTAAAATTATCAGTTGATATCAACATTTTTATTCACCTCCCAAATTATAGTCATATTGATGAACTTTACTATGGGACCGACCTAAGACATAACCCACAAAAATTTGGCAGGTGAATAAAAAAAAAACACTGTATTTAACTACCAGGCAAAAATATAACATTGTGCTAGTAATACCACGGAAAGGTAAAATCAGTCTCCAAATGATAGATCAGTCAATGGACACAATACAGGAATAAAAATAAAGCTACGAGGTACACACGTAGACCATCCCACGTTTCCGGCTTTGCAACTATTTAGAACCCAACCGCCAAATCATAATTGAGCTTACCATAGGACTAGATCGATTTTAGTAAGATTGTCCTATGATACAAAAAGGTACATAGGTATGTAGTGCAAAATCCTTTCTCTTCGGTTTTTCACAGAAACGCCCGAATTAATCTCTCTGTCTCAATTACCTTCAGTGCAATATATACTGAAGTTCACTTGGACAGCAATATGAATTCGTATGTTTCCGTGAAAAGCCGAAGAGAAAGGATTTTGCACTACATTTGTAGCCGGTATTTTGAAACAATGAATTCGCTAAGACTTAAATATTTTAATAATTTAGAGTTAAATAATATCTTCCAAGACACGTTTCTTTGAAATACGGAAGTAATTCATAGCCTTTACCTTATACTACTAAGTCACAGGCTATGCTTCCCCCGTCACGGCCTCTATGTGGTCTGACTTCTGACAGGACGATCTCAGTACTAGATACGGAGACAGTCACTAACGGAATTCGTTATTAGCTGTTATGTTGGGAATAATTTAGACCAATAAAACATACACGTCACTAATGAATACGTATCCGTAAAATACGGAAACTATTGGCAGTTACCTTTTGCAATGTTTCTAAGTAACAAATAGCAATTAGAAGTAAACTCTAAATACTGAGACAGTTACTAACAGAATTTTTAGCTGTTACGTTGCGAATAAATTAGACCTATAAAACATACTGTTCACGTCACCAATGATCAAGTCATCCTCTACACGTATCCGCGAAATACGGAAACAATTGACAGTTACCTTTTACAATGTTTCTAAGCGACTAAGGTAGCATAAGTCAACACATCACAGGCTTTGCTTGCCAACCATAGCCTCTATATCGTCTGGCTCTTTCACACAGGATGACGTCAGTACTATCGGATCCGTGTCCGTGATTAACACGTCGTCTTCGATACGGATTCTCTAAATACGGAGACAGTTACTAACGGCATTTTTAGCTGTTACGTTGGGAATAATTTTGATCAATAAAACATACTGTACACATCAACAATGATCTTGTGGTCCTCTAAACGTATCCGCCAAATACGGAGACTATTGTCAGTTCTTTTACAACGTTTTTAAGCAACAAAGAGCAATTAGATTTAAACTCTAAATACTGAGACAGTTACTAACAGAATTTTTTGCAGTTACGTTGGAAATAATTTAGACCTATTAAACATACTGTTCACGTCACCAATGATCAAGTCATCCTCTACACGTATCCGCGAAATACGGAAACAATTGACAGTTACCTTTTACAATGTTTCTAAGCGACTAAGGGAGCATAAGTCAACACATCACGGGCTATGCTTGCCGACCACAGCCTCTATATCGTCTGGCTCTTTCACACAGGATGACGTCAGTACTATCGGATCCGTGTTTGTGATTAACACGTCGTCTTCGATACGGATTTTCTAAATACGGAGACAGTTACTAACGGCATTTTTAGCTGTTACGTTGGGAATAATTTTGATCAATAAAACATGCTGTACACATCACCAATGATCTTGTGGTCCTCTAAACGTATCCGCGAAATACGGAAACTATTGACAGTTACCTTTTACAATGTTTCTAAGTAACAAATAGCAATTAGAAGTAAACTCTAAATACTGAGACAGTTACTAACGGAATTTTTAGATGTTACATACGTTGGGAATAAATTAGACCTATAAAACATACTGTTCACGTCACCGCCCCAATGATCAAGTCATTCTCTAAACGTATCCGCGAAATACGGAAACAATTGACAGTTACCTTTTACAATGTTTCTAAGCGACTAAGGGAGCATAAGTCAACACATCACAGGCTATGCTTGCCGACCACAGCCTCTATATCGTCTGGCTCCTTGACACAGGATGACGTCAGTACTATCGGATCCGTGTCCGTGATTAAAACGTCGTCTTCGATACGGATGCCGATGCCACGGAACTCCACTGGTACGGACGTGTCGTCTGGACGGATGTATATTCCTGAGGGCAGAATATTGATAATATGCAGTTGCAGTAACAGTACCGGCATTATTTTAAGTTGAACTAATTTACAAAAACCTACCTAGGGGATTGTTCTCAGTCTCTAAATCTTACAGCAACGGGAAGTCTCAATCAATAGAAGTTTCCTTATAATGTAAACGGCCTTTTATCAATTTTTATTTATAGGCTCGAGCTCCGTGCCTGATGGTAGGGTGCCCAGAAGGCTGGCGAAAGTAACTCGCTGAATAGCTATTGCTATTTGCAGGGCGAGGTAATAGTCAGCTCTCTGGTCACCGATGGCGTCTTGAATGGCCTTTGTATTCAAAATGTATTATTTAATTTACATCTGCATCAACTCTTACCAATACATTACCTACAACAATAAATTAGTGCTAGATAATGGATATTTCTTTGAACGGTTTATTTACATTTTGTAATTTCTATGAGACATTTGGTTCTATCAATATTTTTACCTTGTTCTCTTACCCAACACAAAAGTTTTATGTCGAGTTGTAATACCAAGCTAGACGCTAGACGCAAGCCACCAGAAACTTACACTAAAAGTATTTTCTGCCCTCCGGCCGGTAAACAGCAATTGCCGGCCGCTGCGCTAAACTAAGTTGCCGCCTACCGGCTCCGTTGAGCAGAAAAATATTACACACCTCGGCTGTGGCATATAATCTACTATAGGTGCATTCCACGAAAAAGTCCACCGATGTCCCGTACGAACATGGTTTGTCTCAAAATTGAGGGTTTATCGAAGTTCTCTTTCGTGACTAGAGGAGTCAAAAATTGCTCAAAAATATAATCTCTAACAACTCGGAAGAAAACTCAAATTACCGAAATATACACGCGTTTGTACGGGACAGCCCATGGAATGCTCCTATATTTCAAACTGTACCCTTTTTAGCATAGTTGTTATACCTGGTTCTACGGTGACGACCATGTGCGTCTTGACGGGGGAGTGCCGTCGGACCAGCGGTGTGTCGTGAACGTCGATACCGAGGTAGTGCGACACGTGGTGCGGACACAGGCGGTACGCTTTCTGGAACATTCCATCAATTTGTTAATAACAAAGTGTTAACTCTGTAAAAAAAGAAGAATCTTATGTTTATTTTTATACAGGGTGTAAGTCTAATACGGGCGGAGCTCTTAACGGGTGTTAGTTTACGACATAATAATTACATTCAAATAACTTCTGCTTGAAATTAGAGCAACAAAATTTTCCATACAAAATAATTCGGCGCGCAATGTAAAGCAAAATACGCGAGTTAAACACTCGTTGACAGCTAATTTCAAAAGCAGATGACATAACTGCCATATCATCAATAACAAATGTTCGTAGCTACATTGCTGCTCCGATAATCTTAAAAACAATCTGTGGGGTCATCATTAAGAGTAACTTTAAAAAAACCTTGTAATCCATGATTACACTAATGAATCCCATCCTGGTTTAATTGATCGCCCGTATTAGATTTACACACTGTATAAGCTGCCCTTCCCCCCTATAAAAAGATGTGCTGCATATTAATTAATCATTATTTTTGTACCATTCGGGAGAACTTTGAAATATGGTCTGACCAAAACGAAAACATTATGTATCGAGAATGCTCTAGGGCAGCGGTCGGCAACCGGCGGCTCGCGAAGGAGTCAGTTGCGGCCCACGAGCCTCCTTGTCTCCTTGACTAGGGTGGTTGGTCAGCGGTGCCGGAGCTTTTACGGGCTTAAACTACAATCAATAATTTCGATAAATTAACATGCAATTTTTTTTGTGCCAACGATAATTAAATGCCGGTAATTTTAAAATTTCAAACAGAATAGGGGTGCATGAGGTATTTCTGGAATTATACGTTTGTTATCGGTCCAATCTTTGCAAAAAAATCTTATTAGAGAGCTCATTAGATAAGCAAACTAAACAAATATATTGGAAAATAATAAACATATCTTCGCAGTAAGTGGCATACGAGTATGAAATATGTTTCACATCAGCACTTTTTACATTAACGTTTTTAGAATATTTATATATTATCCTCTATTTAACAAACATACAAACACACACACACAGAGAGACTCACAAAAAAAACAGGAATGTTAATTAGTTAAGAATAAAGTAATCGATTGTTAATTTGTACCTACTATTACAAGACTAAAACAACTTATAATATCATAGCATAAACGTCCACTGTAATACCGTAAATAGTAATAACATCGTTTGTATATCAAGGGGCGATTTCACTTCAATTTTTATTTCTCCTGATTCCTATAAGAGTGTCCTTCGGAGTTTGCGTTAGGCTAATTGCTTGGACCTCACGCCTACGTAGCTCCGCCTGGTGGCAGAAAAAATATCGAAAACCCTTATTGGTTATCACTTACTCCAACGAGATCGTTCGAATCTATGTTCCTCGGCAGTATGCCCTCCTGTTGCAAATGTTTGCCCAACAGTCGACACATGGAGTCAAACAGTTGGTCCAATGCTGGCCTGTGCTCGCCCAATATTTGTATTAGCCGCTTCTGAAAACAAATGTTAGACAGTTTAGCGCGAACTGTAGGTACAGATGGTGCCTTTTTTAGGCTCTAGTGCGAGAAATGGCTCATTATACGTCAGGTCCAAAACTTCGGAGTGCCATCTGTACTAAAAAACGTCATACAAGACACTTACAAAAGGAAATTCCTGTTTTTCGCACTTGTGTCGTAATGTACTATCTTAAAGGTTTTTTTTCTCACTTTTTGACATCTATTAATGAAGTTAGTGAGACCATTCTCCACAATGGAACCAACGCCGTTAAAAAGACCTTTTGTACTGTGTAATTAGAAAATGTGTTTTTTTTTTTCAATTGGTATTAACTCTGAAACTAGGCGATATCCAGAAAAGTTTATATGACATTATACATAGTTTCTAAATGTGATCAGGAATACACTGTTAAAATCGGTCGGGTTTAATTAAACAGCCCACGGTGTATACTGTGTGATTGGTTTATTATTTTTACTATTTACAGAAATGAATGAATTTTCATTGTGTTTCGTTAATAAATTACTGTTATTACGAGTATCTTTAATTACATCCAATTTTTTTATTTTTCCCAAAACAAGTGTACTTGGATGAATCAACTTTTTTTGTCTGTTGCTGTTGCTATATAGCTTTATTTTTAACATAAAGTGTTTAATTTCCTAAAGTAACATAAAAACTGCGTGATTCATGTGACCGTAACCATGGCAATAACAAATTAAAAAAAAAAAAATTAGTTTACTACTGCTGGTCTCCTGTTCGTTGCCGTCGCAATTTGGGCTCTACTTTTCACTTACGATCAGGAAGAGTGGAGCGACTTTGTTGTGCCAATATAAAACATAAATCACCTACTTATCGTCTAAACGCTGGGTACTTACTTGCACAGTGAGAATGATCTCGTACAGTATTCTCTGATGCTTCGTGAACCGCCCGGACACCGGCCACGTGCGTGATATGTCAGAGTTGTACAACCAGCGTTGGCTGCCTGTAACATTATATTAGGACATCATTCTTGAAAGAATTAGTACATTACTATAGAGGACGGGAAACGAAGGAATACGCGGCCTGTAACCAGAGTTGGGCAAAAAGTAATATGATTACTCCTTCCGATTACTTTTGTATGTGTACTTTGTAATAAATATTACAAAGTACACATACAAAACGGAATAAGTAATCGGAAGGAGTAATCATATTACTTTTTGCCCAACTCTGCCTGTAACCCTGTTTCTCGCCGAAATTTGTATAGTGCTTTTCTCAAACTTGCCATGAAATAAAACTAACTGATTTCGCCGAACCATACTATTTGATTTGTAAATAAACCAATAGTACAGTATCGTACAACATTAAAAAAACATTCGCGCCTAACTTTTTTTTTAAATCTGTTTGAGGTATTCTTTTACCTGGTGGTATAGACATTCGTTTTTAGGTTATTTTTTTTTCTGTGGCTGAATGTCAAGACCTGGTGTTGTTTGCAGTCCTAGGTGTGAAATAAATACATGAAATCTCTTTACATATCATCTTAGCATATGCCACCGGATACATAGTATTTCCGGGTTTAATTTAAAGTAAGTAACATCAACATTCCGTAGCAAGTTTGAGAAAAATATTTTCCTCCATGGCATTGTGACGGCAGTAATAATAAATTTGTCATCATCCCAACTCTTCCCGCGGGTGTCGTAAGAGTCGACTAAGGGATTGAAGTGTCACTGACCATTCTTTGATAGAAGACTGATGATGGGCAGCAGCGTCATCATAGTGGATACATTATTGCGGTCGTCAATCCGCTTGCTATTGTTGAGTGGCATTTGCCTCCTAATGCGTCTATACGCATAGTTAATAGGAGAGGCCTACGTCCAGCAGTGGACCGCGATAGGCTGATGATGGGCCCAGCCATGCAACAGAAATATCCAAATTGTGGCATTGAAAATTTTATTTACTTTGCAGGAAATAAAGTGGATTTCAGTTGAGAGAACTTTACGAGTCAAAACAAATGCAATTCTGTTCTAATTTAATAGAATTAAATTTTGATCAATGTTAATAATTACTATAAAACCAATCTCGTCGTATCGTTTAGTAAAAAAAAAAACAAATATGAAAAACCAATGTTAAAATAAAAGTCAAACAACTTTCAATATGAAGGGTCCATGGAAAGAACATGTCTAGTCAATTCAAATTATAGAAGGAAAACCACCTTACTTTTAACAGAATAAGGTGTGAATTTGCCCTAATTTTTTTAAGCACTGGACATGTTTTTCCGTGTATTACTACTTCATATGTAATATGGTCCGACGACCGACGATGCCCAAGTTTTGGATTCTACTCGGAAATCCGGGGTTTTCTCGCGTTTTATCCTGGTTGCTAGATTTAAGAGAAGTCACGCCACATACCAGAGTCCACCAGCACCATGTCACCACTGTTCAGCAGCTGGTTGTTGGTGACGTAGTATATGTATCGTCAATAAACTTAAAGTAGCAGTCGCGAGATGGTTTTTATTTTGTTTTGACTAGTATTCATAGACATTCTCGGTAAATTCGCAATACTAGGTACTATAGGGATGTTTCCATTTGTTTTTATTTAAAAGGCACACTAAACAGATTAACATTCAATACATCACAATATAACAATAAATAATAGGTTTTACATTAAAATCTCATCCAAAATAAGCATGCACAGCAAGATAAATACAAACTATTAGCAAAAATTATCCTAAAACTATACTTATAGTGCAAAATTGTAAATAATTATTTCGGTAAAAACGTCAAGCAAACACTAAAATTGGGAATATTCCCCATATAGTTTTGGAGTAGTTACCTGGAACGGCATATTAATAGTATTTTGCCATTGCTCCATACGCCAGATTTATGCGGGAATCACTCTGCGTCGTTCGGCTAATGCGGTCGTCCAATCAAAATACGAGATTGCCAGGAGAACGACACAGTGTGATTCCCGCAACACGTTCGCCTCCGGTACTGTTTCACTAAGAGCTTATACTATGCCGATCGAAATTATCTCACAGAAATCCTATGCCAGTGACACTCATGTGTGACCGAAAAGATTGTACTCCTATGCCGGCGACACAGCACTGTGTCAAAAACGTTCCTATTGCTATTTTACTGGCATAGGAGTGAGAACTTGATTAATGCTAGTGGCATAAGAATAAGATTACTTTGATCACGTATGTGTGTCACTGGCATAGGAGTACAGTTTTTTCGGTCACATATGCGTGTCACCGGCGTCGAACGTGTTAAGAGACGTTGAACCACATACCAGAGTCCACTAGCACCATATCACCACTGTTCAGCAGCTGGTTGTTGGTGACGTAGTGTATGTGCGTGGCCCGCGGGCCTCCAGCCACGACGGGCGGGAAGGCCGGGTGCTCCGCTCCCGCCGCGCGGCCGCTGTAGTCCAGTATCGCGGTTAGGTAGTGCTCCGACACACCTGGGTACAAGGTGCGACATTTATTTAACGCGCATTTCTATTAACCCTTAATAGGGCAATGGTAATATATTTTTCACGCCACCTATTCGCATACGGGACTTTTCTTGCCTGCTAGGGATCAAAGTGGCACTTTTCTGTTCAAGGACTTTCTATTGCTAGCCTAAAAAATTACAATGAAATATGAAAATAAATCAATTATGAACGTACGTTCCTAATTGATAAAAAATTCTTCAGAATCGATTATTTGCATAAATATTAAATATATCTTTATATATCATAGGTGGTGTGAAAAGCAGTATGTTTTACGCTTGAATCCTTCATTACGCTCAGGATTCCACTTTAGAATCCCTCCCTACGGTCGGGATTCAATTGTGGAATCCGTCGCTCTATTCAGGATTCAATATACGCCCACGCCGGAAATATACCATTTCGATCCCTTGTGACACAATCTACTATTTCATCACACTTGCTGTCTAAGCGCACCATTGCTTGCATGTATCTCGGGAGTAATAGAAAAGTGAAATTCCCCAAGAATTTCTTTTTTCATAAAAAAATGTCTTTTAACTTGTTTTTTTGTCCGCAAGTGTGATGAAATAGTACATTGTGTACAAGCCGTAGGCGCGGGCTTTACTTCACACGAGTTCATAATTCTTGTACCGCCCTTGGCACACACAATGTTTTTCATCACACCTGTGAGGCAAAAAAAAGTAAATAAAACAATATATTTTCACAAAATTACTATAAAATGGTTTAAATCATTTCTCAAAATCAGGGATGACTTGAATTTATCATTTTTATAACAGAAATGCCGTAGTAGTGCGACGTAATGTTGTATGAAAATCCTTGATTGCCCTAGGGCGTAATGACGCATCTACGGCGCACATCGCCGCAGCGCATTGGCGCAATTACCGAACAGATGTGATGAAAAACATTGTATGCATCACGGTCGGTAAGAGGCATACTAACTCGAGTCATTAAAAGCCTTTCGCCAACGGAGTCGGGCTTCTAACACTCTCGTTAGTAATACCGTACTTACGTCCCTAGATGCACAATGCACCATCTCATAATGGAACTTATTATGTCACTGAATATGACTGTACCAATAAAAGTATGGTGCGACTGATTTCCTATTAATGCTTGCCTTCTCTGCAAGCGGAGCGTATTAATGGCTCCGTTTAACGTACACTGCTAATGACACTCGCAGTCGTGAATTGCATACTAGTTCTTCGGCAGCGATGGACGTGAAACAGAGCTATTAATGACTCCACACAGTTGTACTCCAAACTTGCATTTTAGATTTTAAGTTCCACTTATCCAGATATGTAAATATTTTAATAGTTTATTTTTGATATCCACACGTTTTTACAACCAATTAAAAAACCCTGTTATAATATATTTTGGGGACTTTAAACGTGCTATAGTTTTGTCCCCGTAAACCAATTTTCTATTTATTTAGGAATAGAAGTCACATTCGAAAGTAAACATTATTCTGACGTGAAAAATGGCACCTAATGTTCGGCCTCGGTTTGCCACAAGGGGGCCAGGAGGGCGTTGCCCTCTCGGTTGAAATCGAGGGGCTACTAGTCAGGTGTCATTTTTCATAGAAAATACTGTAGAGATGCTAATTTCAGATATAGTTTTAATTGTTTTAAATTACAAAACTATACCTGAAGTGTGTAAGACTGTTCCGCAATATTAATCTATTATTTATCCAATACTTACCGGGTTTAGTAACAGCCATAGGCGGCCCCGGTTTGCCACAAGGGGGCCAGGAGGGCATTGCCCTCTCGGTTGAAATCGAGGGGCTACTAGTCAGGTGTCATTTTTCATAGAAAATACTGCAGAGATGCTAATTTTAAATAGGTTTTTTATTGTTTTAAATTACAAAACTACACCTGAAGTGTGTAAGACTGTTCCGCAATATTAATCTATTATTTATCCAATACTTACCGGGTTTAGTAACAGCCATAGCGGTGTTAATGGCCTGGCTGCCGATATAGCACGTCTCCTTCATGAGCTCTATCTCGGCCGCGCTCTTGATCGACCGCATCACGTGGAGCGCTTTCAGCGGGTCCCCCGACGCGGCCCCGGTTTGCCACAAGGGGGCCAGGAGGGCGTTGCCCTCTCGGTTGAAATCGAGGGGCTACTAGTCAGGTGTCATTTTTCATAGAAAATACTGCAGAGATGCTGATTTCAAATAGGTTTTTAATTGTTTTAAATTACAAAACTACACTTGAAGTGTGTAAGACTGTTCCGCAATATTAATTTATTATTTACCCAATACTTACCGGGTTTAGTAACAGCCATAGCGGTATTAATGGCCTGGCTGCCGATATAGCACGTCTCCTTCATGAGCTCTATCTCGGCCGCGCTCTTGATGGACCGCATCACGTGCAGCGCTTTTAGCGGGTCCCCCGACGCGGCCCCGGTTTGCCACAAGGGGGCCAGGAGGGCGTTGCCCTCTCGGTTGAAATCGAAGGGCTACTAGTCAGGTGTCATTTTTCATAGGAAATACTGCAGAGATGCTAATTACAGATAGATTTTCAATTGTTTTAAATTACAAAACTACACCTGAAGTGTGTAAGACTGTTCCGCAATATTAATCTATTATTTATCTAACACTTACCGGGTTTAGTAACAGCTATAGCGGTATTAATGGCCTGGCTGCCGATATAGCACGTCTCCTTCATGAGCTCTATCTCGGCCGCGCTCTTGATCGAGCGCATCACGTGGAGCGCTTTTAGCGGGTCCCCCGACGCGGCCCCGGGTTGCCACAGGGGGGCCAGGAGGGCGTTGACCTCTCGGTTGAAATCGAGGGGCTACTAGTCAGGTGTCATTTTTCATAGAAAATACTGCAGAGATGCTAATTTCAGATTAGATTTTTAATTGTTTTAAATTACAAAACTACACCTGCACCTTCAGTTGAAGTGTGTAAGACTGTTCCGCAATATTAATCTACTATTAATCCAATACTTACCGGGTTTAGTAACAGCCATAGCGGTATTAATGGCCTGGCTGCCGATATAGCACGTCTCCTTCATGAGCTCTATCTCGGCCGCGCTCTTGATCGACCGAATCACGTGCAGCGCTTTTAGCGGGTCCCCCGACGCGGCCCCGGTTTGCCACAAGGGGGCCAGGAGGGCGTTGCCCTCTCGGTTGAAATCGAGGGGCTACTAGTCAGGTGTCATTTTTCATAGAAAATACTGCAGAGATGCTAATTTTAAATAGGTTTTTTATTGTTTTAAATTACAAAACTACACTTGAAGTGTGTAAGACTGTTCGGCAATATTAATCTATTATTTATCCAATACTCACCGGGTTTAGTAACAGCCATAGCGGTGTTAATGGCCTGGCTGCCGATATAGCACGTCTCCTTCATGAGCTCTATCTCGGCCGCGCTCTTGATGGACCGCATTACGTGCAGCGCTTTTAGCGGGTCCCCCGACGCGGCCCCGGTTTGCCACAAGGGGGCCAGGAGGGCGTTGACCTCTCGGTTGGCGTCGCGGGGGTGCCACAGGATCGTGGGCCGGGTGGATGAGGCTATCCTGAAAATTACATGTTGATAGTTCCATGGATTTGGACAGCGAATCGTAGAAAAGAGTACATGTAGGTGCTTATTGAGTTGCTTTTATCAAACATGCAATAAAATATTGATGATGTTCTTCATAATAAGCTGTGAAGTATGAAGTGTCAGGTGAAACAGAAGAGATTGTTTATACAATTTCATTCAACTCTTGCTGGCCTAATAAGCCGGCAAAGTCCACATTTTAATTTCAATTCCCCATGAATTATGCCACAGGCATCATGTCCTTGATCCATCAAAAAAAAACTATAGGCTGGCATAGTTTTTGGTGCGTTTCGATTTCATTTATGGATCTTATTTCTCGTATGTCATTTTAATTGGCTAGTTGGGAGGTTTCACAGGTGAGCAAAAATTTTGCTATTTTTGAGCGAATAATTACGGCTTAGGAGATTGTAAAGATTTTTAGCCAACAATTTTTCCTTGTATGTTTCAGAAAAGTGCTATACACACCTCGGCGGGAAATGGGGTTGCCGGCCTCAAACTATCCTATATATCCTCGGCCGGTAACCCCTTTCGTTGCAGCCTTTGTAAAAAGGTACTATTCGACATTTACAGTCTGCAAAACCAGGTACATTTATTTACTAATGTAATGACCAGAGATCGGACAAACGTGCGTCATTGTTCGCAATAATATGGACATGACTCCAAATTTGATTGAATGTCATCAAAACAATCATTGATCAATCATTTAATCATTTTCAGAAAATTACCTATTTGACACCGGTAACTATGAAAATCTTTGTAAATAGTCACCTTAAAGCTTTGAAATAAAATTGCAAGAAATTATTTGTTCAATTATTCATTTAATCAATTTTGTAGTCATGTCCATATTATTGCGAACAATGACGCACATTTGTCCAATCTCTGCTAATGACAGGTTGTCTCACTTGGCGATGTAGCTGGCGAAGTTACCGACCGGCCGCGCCTCGTCCACGGCGAAGAGTCGGGCCGCGGCGCCGCAACCGGTCCGGGGGCCTTCCCATAGCTCCGCGTGCTCATCTTTGTCGTGAACGAACAGGATTGACTGGAATATCCGTATTTATTAGTGATGGCATCAATCAGTAAGCTCTTCAGCATTTGACGTAGTTGCCAATTTAATATTGGTAACGTTTGTTTTCTAATATTAGTCTTTTTATTTATTTTGAAATTTGTCATTTTTTCAATAGGTCCACAGGAAATTGTGCCAAATATATCACAGCAAAAAAACGTAACGAATATAGATCATTTTGGTATGATTATTTACAGTCATTTGCTTTTATTATTAATATACTTAATACTTAAAAATCTTTATAATTTTGAATAAAGAACATTTTTAACTATTCTAAAACATGAAGTATAGAGTATGTATTTTCGTAAGTAGCATGTTATATTATATTAAAATGATTACGCGAATCCCTCGGCCTCGTGAGACTTGCCGCGCGACGTAGTTTGGTTAATGTAGACGCACCTCAATAAAGGCACGAACTTGCATCTATGACACTGCCTCTAACCTCAATTTATGATAAAAGCTATTTTTAAAACATTTTTGTATACAATAACTTCATTGTTATATGGATTAAGGCTTTATTCTCATAAGATTAACACATTATCCATTTAAAATGAGATATAATATTGAAAAATGGTGTATGTAATTAATTGTGAAGAATTCATTATCTTCATTTGGAATAGTAGTATAATTAATTGAGTTTACCTTGAAGTTGTCAGTTTGAGAAGGTTTGACCATGACCAGGATGGCTGAAGCCTCCATGCAGCCTGTCAGATAGAAAAAGTCAGAGTTCTGTCGGAAAACATATGGTATCTTGTCCGACATATACTGTTTTTCTGCTGCTGGTATCACTATCTGCAAATATACATTTTGATGTGGCATGATTGTACATCAAGATAGACATTATGAAGCTTTTAGCTAAAAATAAAAAAAAATATTATTAATTCTTAACTTTCGAGCTCTTTTAACTTACTTGTAACTAAAAACATTTCATTGTTAATGTACAGTCCACTGCTAGATATTGGTATCACCTATTACTTAAGTGTATGGAAGCATTATAATGTAATCTCTTACTTGACTCTTCCAATACCCAAAGGAAGAGTTCAGGGTATTGCTTGGATAGTTTGAGTATGTTTAATAGGAATGAATTTATTATTATTTATTTATTTATATTATTTGAAAAATCTGAAGCAGTCATAAAGATAATAGAAAAAGTGGGATTGATAAAACAATGTCCAATTAAACCTTATTCACCAGAAAATGGTATTGTTTGAGTATAAGCTATGTCTGTCATTGTTAGTTGCAATGATTTTCGTACAAAAATGGGGTTTTACCATCACATATGTATGGGCGTACACAATAAATGGTAAAATAAAAAAAAATTACATACTAACTACTTACTATATGTGTTTGATGCTCATTATGAACTTCAGCTGCTAATTTCTGAACTAATGTTTCTCTCCTCTCTCTATATTCCATCTGAGTGATGCCGCATGTCAGGAAATCTGGCTCGATTAGGTGTGGGTGAGTATGGCAAGTTGGTTGCCCCATTATACCTTTAGGTATTTGGAACTTTGACAACATTTTTTCATCTGAGGGAGAATCAATGAGCGACATATGCCTTCTCGTCTGTTCCGGCTTCCCAAATAGTTTCCTTCGGCTTTTAGAAACTGAAAATATCCATATGAAAGTTTTATTACTAAGTCCATGTGTGTTGCGTAAACAATGTCACTATTTCGATAGTTTAGAAAGAAACTGTATTTTTTCACAACTGATTTATCTAGGAATAAAGATAGTATCAATCAATGCCTGAGTTGTAAACGAAAATGCTGTAATATACGAGATTTTTTAAGAAATATGTTTTTAGTCAACTATTATTAATCGTAGAAAATGTAACCTACATCGCAGCACATACCTGTATTAAATAAACATTTCCGAAAATTATGCATTGTGCTATATTAACGTAATTTACAGGTTATTCAACAGAGGGAATTTATTATTTGTTTTGTTTTGGGTCAGTGGAAGAATACGAAAGAATTTTGGTGCTATGTGAACAATATGTGACTGACATTTATTTTAGTGTTACTAACGCCAAAAACTAATACATTACATTAAGTAGTTTCAGACGTTGCGGCAATCCGCAAAGCTTGAGGCTTGATAATTGAGGTAAGTGTATAATTGTTTTTATAACTCATTTTACGCCAATTGTCTATGACTAATTGACTCCTCTATCTTGTTTATGTCTCTAATCAACTTTTATTTTGTATTGGGTTTGAGATTTATTTTTATTATTTTTTGATTTTCAAGTACCAGTCTTGATTATATTTAACTTATTCGACCTTCAAGATGTTACGGAGAACTACTTGCTTCATATGAGGAAAGCGTGTCCTCATTAATATTTTGTTTTGCTATGTTAAAGACTGGATGTGAAGTGCAAACGCGAGGCCAAATTTGTCCTCGAGCGCTCTCAACATGCTAGCAGCGCCTGACAACAAGAAGAAGCCCGAGTCTCACACCAGTCCGACTGCCAAGCCCGACAAAAGCGACGCGAAATCAAAAGCGGGTGACGAGGATCCGAAACCGCGTATAGTGCTTACCTTCAGATCCGAATAGACAGGAACGCGCTCAAGTAACATGAAAATCGTGTCAGCTGAAGAAAAACAAGATGAAATCTCGCCTCGGCGGTCCACGCGCATCCGTATACCCGTCACAGGATGGGATTCCGAAGAGGAGACCGAGTATACGTCGCCTAAGAAAGAAAAGGCTGCTAGCAGTGTCTCAGAGAACGACGAGGCGTCAGACGGTAGCACACCCAAGCGCTCTACCCGTCGGCGGAGCAAAGAGTTCTCAGACAATGTCATTGCTAACGCCATAGCCAGGAAAGAGAAGTATAATGACCCTGCACCTATGAAAAGACCGT
The DNA here is from genome assembly GCA_025490895.1 of Thaumatotibia leucotreta. Taxonomy (NCBI): domain Eukaryota; kingdom Metazoa; phylum Arthropoda; class Insecta; order Lepidoptera; family Tortricidae; genus Thaumatotibia; species Thaumatotibia leucotreta. The sequence continues at coordinate 2,499 of JALPQI010007999.1, read as the reverse complement.
CTCGACAGATTAAACCAACCCCTAAAGTGCTTGGGAATAAGGAACTGAGATGGCTTCAGTCTCAGCCGCAGAGTAATGTCATAGACAGGTCAGAGGAAGGTGTGATGACCCGTAGGTCGGCTCGCAGGAAGAGCTTTGAAGCTGTGGAGGTTGAGAAGAAGGTGGAAAAGGTATATGAAGAGGAAGAAGATATTGAAGGTGAAGAGATGGAAATGGAAGGTAATTTAATTTGCCAAAAAATAATTAATAAGATGTTTAGGTCTTAAGTAAGTAGTGGTATGCAATGTTCAGTTACTAAACTTATTTTTTTATAACTCAATAACAGTAACAGTTAACTTTTTGACCATTTGACAGCTGTGTTAAAGCATTCAATTTAGAAACTTACATATACATATTATATTTGTTAATTGATTTGTTTTGGTTTTATATGACAGCAAATATGTTGCCAATACCCATTAAAAGGTTAAGACACTAGTATCTTAGTGAAATTAATTATATTTAACCTAAATAAGCATCCCTTAAATTTGACTGAAATAACAAATAAATGCCCATGTATACAAGCAAGAACTTTATTGCCATGAACAGTTCAATCAGTTTGATGTCTTATTTATAATTTTGGGGCCTTCCAGAAGTGCAGGCGGAGGAGGATGAAGGACAATCAAATGATGTGAAGAAACTGAAGCACCTCTGTGAGCTGGGACTTAGGGCCATCAACCCCGCTGGTCATAGTGATAGCCAAGAGGCTGATGACAGGTATTATTTCAGGCACAGATCCAGGGGGGGGCAATGGTGGCACTTGCACCCCCTGCCCACCCTGACACTGGATTTAGGTGGGTGAATCCACTTTTTTCTGTCTGTTATTGCCATGGTTACGGTCGCCTGAGTCACATTGGTTTTATGCATAATTATGATACCTAAACTATGCAAACATGCATTTTTCTGGTGTTAATAAACCCTATTCTTGATGGGCCATCTACAAACATGCACTATACGCATGTTTGCATAAATTAAGTATCATATTTTGCATAAAACCAGTGTGACTCAGGCAACCATAACCATGGCAATAACAGACAGAAAAAAGTTGATTCTCCCAGGTATGTCAGGGTGCCGTTTTAAGTTTAAAATACTGTCATGTCATAGGGCACTGCTCCCCCCTGAACATAGTCCTGGATCCGCGCCTGTATATTTTATCACATGTAGAACCAAAAGAAAGAAAGTAAAGTCTACATATGATCATTTAAATATTTATAGGATAGATGGAATCCTTTTTCGGATCAGCTTGCATTGGCATATCTCGGAATTTGTCATTGAATACAAAAAAAAATGAGTAGAGGCAGAAAATGTAGGGCATTGAAAAGCTTTTTGTCATGACATGCTATTATTATTGGTTCAATTACAAATTTAGGGAAATACCAATGCAACCCAATTGAGGTTGATTAATGCTACTAAATTCTAATTTTAAGAGTGATCCACGAGTATTCAAGCACAGCAAAGAGTTCCAAAAAAAGATGATTCAATTTTTATGCAAAGAAACTTACATTTAGTAATGATTTTAGAATGGCTAGGTGCTTACCCCAGAATGCTTCTATCTACTTTTAAAATACAAATAAAATCTAACAGAGACGAAGATATGGAAGAACTAGACGAAGACGAAGAACTGGACGAAGAGCTGATCAGCAAACTGGCTGAAGCAGAAACCGGTTCCGAAGAGGATGATGATGACGAATACTATTGCTCGGCTGATGCGTCCTCAGGAAGGCCTAGGCGGTCTACCAGGCTGTGCTCCGGGTATGGTGAAGACGAGGACATGGTAGAGGAGGATGGAAAGTGAGTATTGTTTGCCTGTTACGGTTAAGTGTCTTAAATACTCTTGTTAGACGTCATAATAGCTATGAATATGTCTCAATCAGCTTGCTCCAGCTCACACGACGAAATACGAAGTCGTTCGGCAAAATTAACACATACATTGTAACCTCATGATGAATAGGACCTACATGCAGTACAGTCGCCATTAAATATATCGGAGTGGCTGTGTGCACACAAATATCTGACCTGTTCCATATATTTTTGAGCACCATAGCCGATATACATGGTGGAACGGAACGACGATCTTTCCCGCTACCGACCGAGTCTACCAACCATTACGATGAACTTTCAGTATGGGACCTGCATCGAAAACATATATGGAAAATTGACTTTTCCATACTATTGAGCTCTAACTAATCACTCTAATCAGTGACTTTGTATGAGGGGTTAATTTTTTTTAAAGATATTTCGATGTTGGTCCCATACTGAAAGTTCATCGTAATGGTTGGTAGACTCGGTCGGTAGCGGGAAAGATTGTCGTTCCGTTCCACCCTGTATATGATGGTGAAATGTACATGGGCAATAAAGTTCTGTCTTTATGTCAGTATGATTTAAACTGATAAATGATAGCATGTCGTCAAAAGGGTTTAAGACTATCGGACGCCGACTTATGGGGTAAGACCCTGAAGTCTT